>JAHPZR010043476.1:2500-15658 GCA_019787425.1 Platygyra sinensis | reverse complement strand
GTTATCCACCAGAACATCCAGGAAAGGGAGTTTCCCAGAGTTGAGTTTTAAAAGTAAAGCTAATGTTAGGATGTCTAGAGTTGAGATAACTTCAAAACTCCATTGCGTCCTGCTCATTGTGAAATAGATAGAAAGTGTCATCAACGTATCTGCGGTAATATAGCAACTGAGAATCTTTGTAATTATCCATTGTTCTTCACGATACCCCTCAACTAAATTTGCGAGAATAGGTGCTACGGGTGAACTCATCGCAACTCCATCAAATTGATCATGGAAGAAACCATTAAACAGAAAATGGGTTTGTGAAGTTGCATAAGAAAACAATTCCCTAAGATTAGCCTTGCGAATGGCGGTGCCAAGATATATATCGATGAAGTCTTACTTCATGAGATCATTTTTTTCCAATAAGCAAGATTTCTGTGAGGGGTAAAAAGTGAGGTTGTTTTATTATATGCTACAGGTTAGATAAAACTTCACCTGTGATTTAAGGGAAGTGTGACTGATCCTCTCCAGCTTCTGATAATCCCATTTCGGATTACATGAAGACTTGACAACTTGTGTAGATGCCAGGGGTAAGGAAGCAAGTGTTTGATAAGAAACATACACATTGGGCATTAATCTACAAAACATTAAAAAAATACACACAATTAATTGCAATCTTTGCCACACTTAAAATACCATTTAAAAAGAGAGTGCACAAACATCTGACCATAAACTAAGTTTGCTGATTAGCTTTCTTTTCTTCACATATTTATTATGTGGTACTGCATATAGTCTTGATACTTCAATTGTATAGAATGATAAACCATATAAGTCTTTTCTTGTGATATTAGCTAATTTTTTTACCATCTTGTTTGCTTAAGTTTTCACAGTATGTTCATTACTATGTGTAGGGTTAATGTTGCCCTGTGAATAACATTTTCTTTAGTTCACATTTAATAGTTTTATACATTATGTGATATGCTTACACCTATATATTTCTCATACAATATGTACAGTAGATGGGGTGAGATTGGGAACTGAAAGTTAATATTGATGAATGTTTATTGATGTTTACAGCTTTCTTTAATTTGTATTATGCGATGGACTAGCATCCCATCCAGGGGGGAGTAGAAATACTCCTAGTCACTTAATGCTACAGAACCCGGGATAAGCTCCAGCCTGGTGGGCCACCATTGGCTCGTATACAGACTTTACCTACCTTAATTTGTACTTAGTTATATTTAATATATTTTAGATTAGCTTACACATGAACAGGGCTCAAAATAACCGCTGGTCACCAGACAATGTCTGACCAAGATGACTACTTGTCCAAACAAAGTTTGGGTTTGGTGGTCATTTTGACCAGTCACGTACACAGTTTCTAAAACATAGGCATGCAAGGCGTGCAAGAGTTATTTTTTGTGAACTGAGAGGTTGCGGACATAGCAGAATTAAGTTGATGACAGGTGAAATGTTTTACTAAATAAACTACAGTAATTTCACACTGGAAATTAATATAGATATCATCTTACTTTCTCACAGGCAGTTTGATTCATTCTTTGATACAACCCATACTGTGATTGGTGTGACAAGCGCACATGCAAATAACGCACATAACTTCCCGTCACTCACCGACCTCTTACCCCTTTCAACCCCAAGAGGAATTTTTGCTCAAAAATACTCAAGTTAAGAGAAATTTTCGCATTTTATACGAGTCGTAAGTTTACCCTTTCTACAAAACAACACCACTTCACCGAAAATAGAAAGAAAGAGAAAAAAACTTTCCGATAGGTTGAAAGTCTGATTTAATTAAATTGCACTTTAACTTGACGCCATGCAGTCTTCAAAGAACATTAATTTTGAACAGTTCTCATACCTTTTGCCTTTGAAAATATCGAACTGAATGCCATCAAATAAAACTATAACTGCTTCTGCAGAGACGTAAAAACAGTTTAGAAATGAAAGCTTCTATGTTTAACAATAGCCGACAACTTGTAAGCTCCAATTGAATTTACTCTCATATCAAAAACAAAAGTGTCAAGTTACCATTTATAACTAAAAATAGCAAATATCTCGAGCAAACGATTTTCTCCGACATGAAAAACAAGTGACAAGTTACCATTTGTAACTAAAAATAGCAAGGATCTTGTGGGAACAGGTGCTGACGATTTGTTAGCTCTAATTGAATTTACTCGTTTGTGAAAAACAAAAGTGTCAAATTGCTGTTTGTAACTAAAAATAAAAATATCTCGTTATATTTGCATGTAACAACAACAAAACAATCGTTGCCTGTATGCATTGTAAACAGTGAAAAGTTAATGAAAAACTCTTAAAAGTGTCAATGAACATTAAAAAAATGTACAAACGTTTCGGGCAGAGCCCTTCATCTGTGTAAAAAAGCCCAATGGGCTTTTTTACACAGATGAAGGGCTCTGCCCGAAACGTTTGTACATTTTTTTAATGTTCATTGACACTTTTAAGAGTTTTTCATTAACTTTTTACTGTTATTATAGTGTCACGCATCATTTTTCAATTTTTCACTGCATTGTAAACATTCGAACTCTTTCAGATCAAAATAGTCCCATCTCCTCTAAAACATTTCCTAAGAACTAGAAGCAACGATGTGTGATGTCTAATTGAGTTTACTCAGGGTGAGACGAAAATGAAAAGATGAGGTCGCCCTTCGGGCAAGCTGTTACTTGAGGTTACTAGCTAGAAGGTCTGAGGAGCTAGCCCGAAATCAAATTGTTTATAAAGAGTAATCAGATTTAATTATGCAAAATACAAGTAATGAAACCAAGCATAGATATAAACTAATTCTTCGTAGTATTTTGATTCTTGAATGTGATTTTCGTTTAACTTCAACCTCAAATTAAACAATGTTTTTACGCTTGACTACAAGACGTTGCTTTCTGCTACACACTTTTTGGTATAAAAGCTCAATTTATCATCAGAAAAGAGGACCAACGGTGCTTGCCCATCGGGCAAGCTACGATAAGAAAACGCTAGCCCGACAAGTCATTCCACTAGCCCCGGGCTATTGGACAGCACTTTCGTCGCGCCCTGTTTACTCCTTGTGAAAAACAAAAATATCAAGTTACCTTTGAAACTAAAAATAAAACGCCTCGTTCATTTGCATACAACTAGCTCACGCACTGTTTTAAGCCTCAAGGCTCACCTCATCCATAACTAAAATCCTCAACCTAACCAACAGAAAATGCCGAAGTAAACCCAATATATGAATACTTCATCCTCTTTTATAGAAGAATAAATATGGCTATTCTGAACTTTATCGGGATCAAATCTTCTCATATACCATTTACCTTTAAAACAAGAAATTTCATTGGCTGTTTATAGTAGATCCGATCTGATTGGTGTGACATACATACATCTCTCACTCACTGATCCATTGACCTGTCCACAACATACTCGACGCACTGACTAAGAGGTATTTTTTTTACAAAAAAATAACTCAATAATTAACTAAAAAAAATTATTTGCTTTATTTCTGGAAAATATAAACAGTTAAATCATAAAAAATCTCAGCAGCTTGTAGTTACAAAATAGGAGAATACAGATGAGACAGTCATGATCTTTGGCTTTGTGAATGCCGTGGCGTTTAAGCGGTCTGCTAAAATAACTCAGGAAACATCTAAATACTACGCTAAACAGACTAGACAACAATGAACGGCGCATAAATCAACCTCTTGTATTAACACGCGGTTACAGTTTTTATAATACACATGAAAAAATTACTTTATTCTGATTGACTGAGAGCAGTGCAGTTCAAGTGTAACACCAGTGCAAAAAGTGTAACACCAGTGCAAATTACTCATCGTAATTCTGAATTATGATTTGCAGAAAGACAATGAGAAATTTTGTAGGCCAATCATCTCATATAAAGCAATGACAAAAACGGAAACTCTGAAAAAGTTTTCTCAAATGCGAAAAAAATGGCGTGAAGAAACGATTTCCGGTACTCTTTCCGCGAAAATTTTTTCATGTTTGTATTATTAATAAGTAATCATATGGTTTTTCTCGTTCCATTTGAAATTAATTTGCACTTGCGAGTTTCTCAAAAAGCTGAAATTGCACTCACCAAAGCGGTTCGTGCAATTTCAGCTTTTTGAAAAACTCACACGTGCAAATTAATTCCAAACTGAACGTGAAATCGTATGATTACCTATACTAATTGCCTTGCGGGCGGAAAAAATAGCACTCGTGTGTGGTTTATTAAAAAAAGTATATCTATAGCAAATATCATGTTCGTAGCGTCTTAGTGTCATCTGCAAGATCACGAGAAAATTACCAAAATCGCACTCAACGTAAGTCGTAAATTAATATAAAACTATGTGAGAGTGACTATGGTTAAATGAGCATTTCTAATAAAATAATAAAGTGAGTTTTGATCGTTGTTATCACTGGCAGCCCTGAAATTCAAGTTTCACATCGAGTAGAATGCAGTCTGAGCCCATTGTCTGTGGAAATGCAAATCGCAAACATACTTCAGCGAAACATTTAGCAATTAAAACTTTTATTCTCTTTAACAACACATATTTGTGCATATGAGGCGATATTTTTGGTTTAATAGAGAAATTCTTCAAAATAAGTATTTTCAATACTTTGACTGGTCAAAAAGAAACATGACTGAGCTAAAATTGAATGTTGTGCCACGGAGCACTATGAACACAAATGGTGGAACACAGAATTAACTCTGAAGTTCAATTAGTATATGTAATCGCATGGGGCCGAGGGCAATTAAGGATTAATTTCACGAGTATTTTCAAAGTTTTCACAAAATTGCCCGAGTCGCGAAGCGACGAGGGCAATTTGGAAAACTTTGAAAATACAAGTGAAATTAATCCTTAATTGCCCGAGAGCACTTGCGATTACTTGTTTATCACATAAAGGGCAAAATTTTGAACAAAGGTTCAAGGTCTTGCCGTGCGTAAACAGGTTTGCCGGTTGTCATTATTTAACAGGCTAGCAGTAACACGGGGAAAGCCTACTATAATATTAAGCAAAACACAGCAACTTGGTTCAATTCACTCAAAGCCATTTCTTTACAAACAAAACTACAAGCAATCTAATTTTATTCACCTGTTTTGCGAAGCTTGCAATGGCGTGAAACTACTTGTTCTTCGATCGATGATAGACGTAAACAAGTGTCCAAACGAGCTCTAATAACTTCTTGAATCCAAAACTGTCCTTTCCACTGTGAAAACTTCACGTACCAACAAAATTTACGCTGTTTTTACGCCGATAAAGTGAGCTGTAATACTAATAAGGCGACCCAAAGCAAAACGAAGAAATTAACTTTCAGTTTGGCGGCCATGAAGTTCTGTAATTCTATGTTTCGTGCAACACCAGCCGTCTCCACTCAAACGTTTTTCAGGCTGCGAATCAATCCATTTTTAGTCGGAAAAATCCTTTTGCTTTTCCACCAAAAGACTGCGCTTTGTTGCATGTTGATTCTCTTTCACGTTAAGATGAAATAACCGTGTTTAGATCAAACTCAGAAGCGATGCGTCTCTGAAATTTCTTTTCAAAATCCGTTTGAAGCGGGAAACCAACTCAATGCAGGCGTGCTCAGCCAATCAGCATCAAGTAATTTTGCCCGGGGCAATTACAAAAATTAAGAAAAAATGCCCTCTGTCTCAGCCAATCAGCATTCAGTAATTTTGCCCCGTATGTGATAAGCACTTTAATTTACACTTCAGAGTTAATTCTCTGTTCCACCATTTGAGCTAAAATTGGTTTGGCCGTTCAACACGACTGGCCACTGTTCAAAAATTATTTTGAGCCCTGCATGAACTAAATTTTAAAGATATGTATGTTCTTAATATTAGTATAGGTAATCATACGGTTTTGAGTTCAATTTGAAATTAAGAGGGAGTGTCCAGAAAAATCAAAAATTGAGCGGCAAATTTCAAAATTTTGAAATTGCTCAAACTTTGGCTATTAGTGGTCCATATTGAACTATTTATCGCTATGTGGTTCATTTGTCAAACGGTGTTTTGTTTCGGCAGAAAATGGCGATACTCGATTTTGGGGCCAGACATCGCAAAATTAGGCTAAAAAATTAGGAATTTTTAAGCTTACGGCTTGCCGTAACTATAACCCTATAAGACATCTACTTGCAATCGGCTTATTCTACAACTTTTGCAGGTTTTATTTTAGAATTCTTATGACATTTGAAAAACAATAAGATATTGAGTGAGACCTAAAGGAAAGCCCTCTGTTTTTCCATGAAAATTACTAGCGAACTTTAAAAAATAATTTACCCTACTACCTTTATCACAAATCCAATGAAATTTATCTGAAATTTATTCAGAATAGATAAGCTCTTAGGCCCGTTTCAAACGCCGCTCCATTCATGCGCCGAACCTAACTGATTAGTTAAGTACGGCAGAAGAGCGGCGTTTGAATCAGTTCGGTTCGGCAGATTAGATTTGGAGCGGCAAACAACATTAAATTCGGCAGGGTCTGTCGCACTGTGCGACGTTGGAGCGGCGGCTGATTCATACGGCGTTCTCCTCATGTGCCGAACCTAACGCATAAATTACTGTAATGTATTTTTCATATAACGGCACTCGTGATTGGCTTAAAATTGAGTGGCGTGACCAGCCATGCATGGAGCTCGAAGTCGTCGCTAAAAATAAACACAACAAAAATTCTGTCACGTTTCGGAGCTCCCTTCTTGCCTTCGATTTACGAGAATCGGGACTGTTTGAGCGAATTTCTTTAGCGCAAATCCATTTTTTGCTGTTTCTTCGTGATACTAGCCCAGCCTATGAGATTTCCCTTTAACAAGTCGTATTTACCGGGACAAAACCTGTCTAAATACAAACGAGGAACCTTGCGATTGAATTTTCTTCCCTAAATATTGCTTGGACAGCGAGACATTAGTCACAGCCTTTCCATTTGGACAGAGATCTTGAATTCAGAACGCATATTTTCTCATCGAAAATTGTTTAAAACGAGCTTCCCGAATTAAGTTCGACGCAAGTACGCCGTCTGAATCAGCCGTCGCTCCAAAGTCGCTCTAAAGTCGAACTTTATTGAGTTTGGTTCGGCACATGAGCGGAGCGGCGTTTGGACCGGGCCTTAGCTGATGCAATTTTTTTCTGGGGAAATTAGATTGTGCTATATGAGAGAGTGCTCAAAATTGAATTTTTTCTTAAATCAGACAAGTGATTGCGTGACCAGCCGTGACAGACAGCTCTATCATTGCAGAAGAAAGCCCCAAACCCAATGGAAATATATCTTCTCCTTGTTGCTGAGTTTTCTTATTTATTACTGCTTGAGAAAATATGGCGGCCAATGGCATGCTTGTTTTATCACTAACTTGTATGATATCTTTACGTGAACAGTGCATCTGCAGTGCGCTAACTGAGTTTTTTTTTCAGCTGCGGATACTATTTTACCGGTACAGGAGTTAACTAATTGATACCATTTCTATTTTTAAGGAATCATGATTACATCAATGATCAATTTTTGAAAACCTTGAAATTAGCCTTAATTTCAGCCGCCTCCTCCGCTCGCTAAGTCACTCGGGGAGAGAGACTTAGCGAGCGAAGGAGGTAGCTGAAATTAAGGCTACCTTGAAATGAACTATTTGTCATTGTTGTTATGGTTACTTATTATAAACAAGTTGTGATCCAAGTTATAGGAATTTTTCCCACAGCTTACCTCACGTTACGCAGCTCAGCAATGGCGTGTTCATGCTCTTTTCAGCCTGGAAGGTCCTGGAACAGACTGCTCGTTTAATAGATTAGATACTAGTAAAAGCAAGAGTCTTGAAATTGTTACTTTAAGGTGGCCGAACACAGTTTCGCGCGTGCTTTTGCTGATGCAATGTTTAGCGCGTGCACAAGGATTTCAAAGAACAAACATGCGGTCAGTAGAGCGATCATTTTATTTACTCAACACTCGCACTATCTGTGTTATTTTTCTCTATAATTCAACACAGTGTATTGATGGCTTTAGTCTTTTATTACAAAGATATGTTAGAAAAGGTAACGATGCAAAGAACCCAGCAATTTTCAGCTTCTGTTTGTTACCGAAAGAACCCAGTTAAATGCAACACATGCGCAGTTGCTTGAAAAATTGAGACCAATTGCTTTAGCAGAAACATGCCGATTTCTAACGATCCAGTCGTTAGAATTTCAAGAAATTTGGCAGAAAAATAGATCAGAGACCCCGTGAATGATCTATCAAAAAAATCTGAATTTTGACATAGAGAATTTTTAATAATACAGAAAACGATTAACGGCGAATTACGAAAATCGCCTATGTCAAAATTTTATTAGAACCGTGTTGACAGAAGGGACTTAATGTCAATTCTTAGTGTGCAAAATATGAAAACAATCTAACGACTGGATTTTTTTTAAATAAACAAAAACCATTATTTAAGCCTTGTTTTTAACCAGCCCCGTTGCCATGACAACCGCACACACCCCAGTCAAAATGTGAGAATGAATATTTATGTGGTTAACCTTGACTCTTGCGAAAATGGGCACCAAAGCGCAAATAGTTTCAAAGTTATGGTGAATTAGGCATAGGCACTTGAAAACTGTGTTCGGCCACCTTAACCAATTGCTCATTGGATATTTGATTTATTGCTCTCACTGGTCATTTTCTGGAGTGATATCGGAAAGTGAACTTGTAGTTGCTAGAGTGGGTATTTTTGGCGAGGACGAGACTCAAGGCTGTTTTTCACTAGCAACGTGGTCGGAGTCGGAGTCCCTCTACCCTTCTGATTAAGACTCCGACTGCGACTCCGTTGCTAGTGAAAACCAGTCTTCAGAGGCTAGACACAATCTGCTCACACCACAGGCTTGAACCTGGACAACTCTTCCAAGCGCGGGTCACTCCGACGGTGACTCCAAAACACAGACCATGCAGACTGTAGACCGCAGACCATGCAGACTGAGTATTTTTTTCTTATTCTCACTTTTGTATGTACTTTTGACTCAAAATTTTTTTTTGCTTCTGATCACAAATTAGTTTTTTTTCTTGTCTGCTTCACCTGCTTTGCAACTGAAATCGAAGCGCCTGAGGAGGAGGCAGGTTCAATTATATATCGGGGTGTTTGTTATGCACAGCCCGCGCTAGCTTGGTATGTGACTGTTGACCTGTTGTAGACTTTGCAAGGGGAACTCCATTTAGTCCTAAATATGCTTAAGTAAAGCTAATATAAAATGTAGAATAAACTTCACTTGTAATTTATGCCATGCGTAACATGTGCATTTTCTACTCTCGGTGCACAAAATGTAATTCCAAATGGCTGTTGGAGCGTGACCGCAATCACGTCAGAAAAGCCGAGCGTATGAAAAGGCCACAGAAAACCGGTGAGCATTTGAAATTCTCAGCGCAGTACGGTTGCCGTGATGAGTTGATGTACTTGCGCTGTGAAATGTTGTCTTGCTCTCCAACCCGGTACAAGGCTGTAGCTGTCGCAAGTGCTCGTATTACTACTACCTGGAAGCTTGAGTGTATCATATTTGACCACCAACTACAACAATTCTCGTCATTTGTTGGCGAAACATCGAATTATGTGAAATGAGTACTTCTATATGGAAAACTAATAGCCAGAGTTTCAACAATTTCCTTTTTTCACAATTTTGCCTGCAAGTTGGTGAGTTTGTTTGATCCTTAGAGACACTTATAATTTGCCAGACAGAAACGTATCTGTTCTTTTACACATACTTTTGGGACTACACTCTTTTTTGATAAGTATGTTGTTTTTCCGGCCCAGGCTGAATATTCTTATTTTTCTGCCGATTTTAGGCTGAAAATATTATTCTTAAATTATAGCTTATGACATTTCCGTTTTAGAATTTATTGGCGTGTTTGGTATTTAGATCTGTGTTGCATTGCATTGTGCATGTGCTCCACCGCTTTCGTTGCAGTAAGCGACGTCCAGATGTCACGTCAAACGACAATAGAAATAGCATGATGGAAACAAATTTCAAAGTACCCGATTTTGTTTCAACTATAATTGTTATAAACTGTAATTGTTATAAATATTCATTCTTTGTTAAAATTATTCGTAAATGGAATGACCTGCCTGCCAATGTTGTTGAGGTAGGAAATTTGAGACGTTTTAAAAAAGCTCTTAAATCATACATGTGTATTTCTTAGGTTTTTTTTTTATCCATCTTAGAGTCTACTTAGAAACATATATTTTCGATTTTTATTTTGGAAGTTTATTTACATAGGGTCAACCTCTTAAACTTCCTTTTTAGGGTATTACTTGTATTTATTTGTTTTATGATACCTTAAATAAAGTATGTATGTATGTATGTATGTATGTATGTATGTATGTATGTATGTATGTATGTATGTATGTATGTCAAGGACAATCAAGTGTAATCACTGCAGTGAACTCTTTGTTAACCAGCAAAGGTTGTTTTATATGGTTAAGTTAAAAACATAAAATTTGTATCGTATTTACAGATGTTTCAACACACAAAATGATGTCTATCCTTTTAAAATCTCAGTCTCCGCTTTACTCTTATAATAATCTTAAAATTTCGCAAATTTCAGCCTCGATATTCTTATAAAATATATTCTATCAAAAGAGTGAAGTTCATCTAAGTTAGTCGTTAAGAAGATTTTTTACGAATCAATTGAAGAAGGCACGTAAGCCGATTCAGAGACACAGTGGTGTAAACAAACTCCTTTGTAAGCCAGTTTACCGCAGGAAAATAATAAACAAGTCAACCTCGGGCTTAAAGCTGCTGCCCTTGGCTTGTGGCATTGGGCAGCATTTTAAAGACTTCGGACACAATACGGACTTCCTAGCAGGAAAAAAATAACATCCATATCTATGATTATACAAGTTAAAGAAAACTTTAATAAAACAAGAAGAATGATTAAAGGAATGAAAATACTTAAACATGTAAATAGCACGACTCAACACCTACAACCAGAACAGCTACTATATTTCCATCGACTCTCTTCATTGAGCTTGGGCGGAAATAATTTATCTGTCTGTCACGCAATCTCTCGCTTGATTTCGCAAATATGTCCCAGTTTAAGCGCTTTCTCACAGACTACAGCCTAATTTCCCCAGAACAAAAATCATACCAATTAAAAGTCCATCTCTAAAGGGGATTGATCTCTCAGTTTCGTTTAATTTCTGATAAAGGTAGTAGGGTAAATAATTTAAATAATAAATTAAATAATAAGTTAGGCAGTAATTTCAGTAAAGAAAAATGGGCTTTCTTTCAGATCTTGCACAATGTCGGATTTTTTTATTTTTTTTCAAATACCACAGAAATTACACTATAAAATCTGGAAATGTTTTAGAATAAGCCAATGGCATGTACCGGTAGATATCTTCTAGCTCTTTACTTGAGGCATGAGGTTTTCTTCAAAATTGCTAATTTTCAAGTCTAATTTTCACACATCTGCCCCTGAAATCTAGTATCGCCATTTTCTGCCAAAACAAAAATCTATTTGAGAAATGAACCACATATTGATGAATAGTTCAGTATGGACTACTAATAGCCAGAGTTTGAGCGAATTTGGATTTTCACATTTTTGCCGCTTATTTCTGATTTTGCTTGATTGTTGCTGACACTCACTCTTAATTTGCACGTGTGAGATTTTAAAAAAGCTGAAATTGCACGAGCCACTTCCGCGAGTGCAATTTCCACTTTTTGAAAAACTCACAAGTGCAAATTAATTCCAAACTGAACGAGAAAAACTGTATTACTTATTAATAACATAAACATGAAAAAATTTGCATGGAGGATGTTTTGAACTTTATGAACTCTGAACTCACTTCTCAGTTTTGTCTGCGCGCTTAATCTCAGGTGATTATAATTAGCCAATCGGTGATTATAATTAGCCAATCGTGACCCAGAATGTGCTCGCGAGTACATTTGAACTTCGCTGTCCTAATTTTCCAGATTTTCATCTTTGTTGTATTTTCTTGCAGGGTTTGATTGAGAATTTAGGTCAGCCTTGCTGCTGTTTTAGGAGATTTGAGTCTAGTTTCTTCACCGTTTTTAGACATTACGATTTGCGGTTTATTCCTGGGGTAGTCAATCAATAAAAATTGATGTCGGAAAATCATTCGATAAATTGTTGTCTATCAATAAATTGATTTTAAACGATATCGATTTTATCGGTTATAGATACACACATGCCAACAAAGTGTTAATTTTATCGATTTTAATTGGATTCATCGATCGTTATTGAATCGATAAAAATTAACCTGTTTCCGTTGACATGGTTGAGGGATCATTTCATTGTGACTTTCAAAGGCTGCAATGAAGTGATTAGTTGAAGCACATGATTTTCTTTCTGATTTTATTGTTCGATGATCCGGGTTCAATTACAAATGTTTTCCTTTTCCTGCTTCTCGGCTTCAAGCTTGTCGTCTAAATTTTCTCTTTTTTCTTTGCTCCGTTGGTTTTGAAACCATTATTGATGATTTTAGTCTCTATCACAGCCTATTGCTTTTTATGTAACATTTAGATTACCAGCCCAGTGGTGTCTAGATGATTTGTTCACATCTTTACTCAAAAAATCACGAAATCTTTCCCTTTAAAGACCGGGTGAAAGAGCAACGAGCGTGCGATTGTGTTACATCAGCAAATAAATAAAACAGTGGAATAAATCAACCATGGATCTATAGCGGATTTCAAATACAACACACGCTGAGTATTACAAAAAGTTTGTAGAAAAGATGAAGCAATTTTTATCGTTTAACGAACAGGAAAGTTGTTATACCGGTAAGTGTCTCTGCCAGCTCTTTAATATCTTTTGGTGTTTCCCTTTCGAAAATTGGCACGGTAATGGGTAGCCTGTGAAAACAGCTGTCCTTCTTCGCTCCCAGCCCGAGTGGCGTTTCGCGTAGAGGACCTTCACGTGAAATGCCACTTGGGCCGGGACCGAAGAAGGACGGCTGTATTTGCAGGCTAGGTAATGGGACAATGATTCCGTTTCAATAAATTTGATATTTATCGATAAAATCGATAGCCCAAATTCAAAAATCGATAATTATCGATTACTCACAACTAAATCTTTTATCGATTTTTATTGAATTTCGAAAAAATTAATCGATTTTTATGTATATAGATAAAATATGAGCGGGAGATCTGTATGGGCGTTTACAATGGCGAGCTGATAGGCGAGCCATTGTCAACGTCCATACAGATC
>JAHPZR010043475.1:15000-23735 GCA_019787425.1 Platygyra sinensis | reverse complement strand
GTAAAGAATATCGAGGTTTCGTTTTCAATTTCCACAAACCATGACATGTAGTTTCTGTTGGTCTCTCATATCATATAAATAGGACTGAAATGTATTGCAAAAGTTAATAAAGTCTCAAATAAAATTGTATGTCATAACAATGTGTTGTAACTGATTTTTTTTGTCGTTTTCATTTTAAACAGTTATGTTGATGATTATTGAGAGGTTACAAACACTGTACAGAGCTAAGAAAATGTCAACAAAAGCTGAAAACGATTATCTTGTATTAATTCTGGGTACAATTCAGATAGATTAGATTAATTAATTATTGGTGCGATTTCTGCCATTTTAATTGGTTAAAGCTACTGATTTTCTGGGGGTTACAACAACCTCTTTTGAATAACCCATTTTTTTAGTCGAAATAACGGCGAGTAACTAAAAAAAATGGGTTGTCTCAGATGCATCCTTGGTACTTTTTACATGGGTTAAATGGACTGATTTGCAAAGTTAAAACAATGAAATGTAGGGTTATTTCAACTCTGTAAAAATAGTGGTTTTGACTAATTATGAATCGGTTAATTCGACTGTTGATAAATGTCAAAACAACTTCTGCACAGGAGAAGATTCAACTAAACGTAAAAGTTAATTTAACCACCTCATAGTTAATACAACTGACAAGAACCGGTTATTTTGAGCCAGGAAAATATGGTTCTTTTACCAATTTAAATTGGTCGTATTAACCAGTTAAATGTGGGTTGCCTCAGATGCATTTTGGAACATTTGTAATTGGTTGGTTTAACTTGTCAGTTTTTGCAGTGCACGAGCCTGGGTTTACATACAGTTAGTAAAGGCTGCGAAGCATAAACAGACTTAAGCTGTACAAATTAAAGTTTAGCAAGACACCTGGATAGAGGAAGACTGATCAAGAGTAGATATAGATACCGTGGATGATGCCTACCAAAATTCGAAGGAATAACGCTGAACGCTGTCTGTTCAATGACTACAGGTCGCATGCAAGTGTCCAGCTCAGTCTTACTGATATGGCATCATTTACTCATTAAAAGAGGGGAGACATGTGTCGTCTTGCCTGACTATCACAATGTGGAACTTTACACACAAGTGCATTGCAAAAGATTATACTGAGGAATGTCGACCTCGATGAGATAGTCGAGATAGCCAGACGTTTACTACTATTTTATGTCACCGGGAAATGTTGGGGAAAGAAATATTTTAAACGCATGAAAAAAATTTAGAGAACAACCATTTTTATTTCTTTATTTGTTTACTTAATTATTGTGAAGAAAAATAAGCAGAACTTATTTTGATGACATTAATAACATGATTTACCTTTCAGGATTACCTCATGCATTCGTATAATATTTTTTTTGTTTTTTTTTGAATTAATTACTATTAATTTGTTCTTCTATAAGCTTAAAATTGTATTATGGACTGTAAGGATTTAAATTTAATGCAGAAGCCAGGTCTTGTGGTGTTTTTCACTATATAGGTCCTGGTTCATAGACTTGTGAGGTCTTTATGGGAAGACAACTTGAAAACCAGATTGAAATATTGTATATGCATATGGATATGGTATATAATCTAAGAAATATTGCATCATCAGCATGCCAATTCTGCATTATCAATGGGTTCATTGTCTGTGTTATAAGACAAAGCCAGAGTTCTTTTTCTGGTGAGATGTAGTTCCCAAATCTTGTGTTCACTGAGAGGAAAAAAAGAAAACGGAGACAAACCTCCAAACCTCCATATTTTTGACCTGTTTAAAACGACCATCAGTTGTTAAAGGCTAGGTAGTGCGCATAACAATCTCTCACAATTTCTTTGTCTTCGTAATTATATCTCGGCCAGTAGTCGCGAAATGTGTCATAATCAGTGTTACGTGAATGTTTTGAACAAATTTAATTTTCAAAACACCCTGAGGATAAAAGTCGTTGCTCGGATACCACAGTGGTTGTTGATGAAAGTGTGTCGTCTCTAGAGAAAAATAACAAGAAAAATTGGATAGAAAGACCGCATACACATGTGAGCCTAGAGAATCTGAGAGACATGAGCCCTGTATCATAATGTTCTTCATCTGTATTTTTAAGGAGCTTTTATATAAGCCTTCTCTAAAATGGCTACTCTTACAGTAGTTTGATATTGGGATGGAATGGTGAAATTCTGATTGTGAGGTCCTTTCCGGGGAAACACAGAACCTCATGTAGGATCATGCCAGAAAAATCAACATTTTTTTTAAAAAAGCTAAGCGTCAAAATTTTTTTTTTTTTTTTACCAGAAGTTAGGCTGTTTTGAGGTTCTGTAACTACAGTCTTTAATTGGAGAGACGGGTAAACAGAACAAAGAATGAAGATACATCGATGCTACACTGCAAAAATGGGTACCCGGTCCAACATCACTGAAACAGTATCATTTTCTCTAATGCAATCCTTGCTGCTATGCTAAATTCAGTTTTGCCTGATTAATCGTCTTTTCGAACAGGGACTAGGTCTGATAGTGATTATGATACTATACTATCTAATTTAAAATTGTTGTCATTATCTGATAGGAGGGTCATTAGAGATGTAACATTTTTGTTCAGTGTAATTAATGGCCATTATGCTATAGACATTTCCAACAAGCTCATATTTTGTAAGTACAGAAGCACGGGTTATAATTTGATGATAAATGACACACAGCACCTTGTCCCAGTCTTAAGCAGAACTAACGGTCTTAAATAAGGATAACTAGAACATCTATGTTTATACTTCTATACAATTTTGGTATATTTTAATTAGAGGGGGCATCGTTGTATGGTCCATCAGCGATTGTGGTTGTCTCCTTCTCCACAATTTATCTTCTACAGTTTCTATTAATTTTAGTGTAATTTATTATTTGTTTGTATTCTATTGAAGTTAATCTGTAATAAGTAAATTTAAATGGAGCAACAAGAAAGACTTGGAAATTTTTGCCTAGCATCCTGATCTGTTGAAACAGACCATCAGTAGCACAAGGAGGTACTTTTCATTTGCAGAACGAAGAGTGACCGTCACTATGTGGGTCACCAAATTGACATTTTGAACCATGACAGAGATTACAGCAATGTTCATCTGCATGAGACCGACCGCCACTTTCCTTTTTCTATGCCCTCTTGTAAGGCTGTAGAAAGACCAATAAAATATTGGAAGATAAGAAAAAAGATGCAGATGCGTTTTACCTCTCTAAAAGGGAATATGGTGATATTTCCCTTCCATTTTTAACTCACATTAGTTTGCAATACTTACAGAATTTACTTGAAACTAGATTAGTTTCTTTTGTATGTGTATAATAGTATGCAAATAAAGATCTTTTAATTTCTCGTTGTGGTTACTGTTGTGTTTATTCCTTCGCCTACTTTATTAAAATATACATATTTTTAAGCTTAGTTGTAAAGAGGTATATATATTATATATTTTGATTTTGGAAGACGAGGCACGGTTTATATAGTCAGTAAAGGCTTCGAAGCATGAAGAGACAAGCTGTACGAGTTAAAGTTTAGCAAGGCACCTGAATATAGAGAAAGACCGATCAAAAGAGTAGAAATAGATACCATAGATGGCACCTACTAAATATAAATTGTGAAGGAATAGCGCTGAACGCTGTCTGTTGAATGACTACACGTTGCATTAAAGTGCCCAGTCCAGTGATACGGCATCATTTACTCATTAAATTAAAAGAGAAAGGAAACATGTCGTTTTGCTCGATTATCACAATGTGCAACTCTACACTGAGATTCCGAGTCATGACAAAAAAATTATAGCAATTAGATAAAGAGCTCGTATGAAAGGCCAGGGCCTAGCTCTGAGAGAAACTAGCCCAGTATCCCTTGCCGTGCAGTGGAAAATTAAAACCAGATGTAGGATCGGGATTGTGTAATTTTTTTTCTTATAAAATTAAGATTTTGTTTGTTTGTTTGTTTTTTTTTTCTTAAAAACCGCTTTAGTCAAAGGAAAGTTTTTATTTTGCTAAAAGTTGAGTTGTTTTAAGGTTCTACAAAATATAGCCCGTGAAGGGAGAGACGTGTAATGAGAATGGTGGGTAGTTAGAGACAAATCTGAAAATGTGTAATATGCATATAAATCCATTCCAACGTCACACCAACATCGTGGCATTTTTTTCTATGAAATCACCTATAGTCATCCCATCACCATAATCTTCCATAGTGTTAATTATTCACAACATCTCGTATTAACTGGGTCAGGAAGTTAACAAGGACGAAAACACCACAGTACATTTACTTGAAAATTGTTGCCCAGCATTTTGCTCTGTTGAAATAGGCGGTCTGTAGTCGAAGGTGATGAAATTTAAATATTTGTTCATTTGCTGAGTGAGATGAATGGATGGATGACCTTCATTTAAACAAGAGAAGCGACATCAAATGACTTTCTGCACTGTCACTGTGTGGAACATCACAATGAGATTGTAAACCAGGAAACAGATTACAGCAAATAATGATCTGAAAGTTACCCCGACTTTTTCAATTTTCTATGCCGTCGGGTAGGGCTGATAAAAACCTTTAAAACCGAGAGGTCAACCCAAAAGGAAAGAAGTACTTTAACCTCGAAGTTGCCTGCGATACTTCGAACTTATTACAAATACGTACGTTTTTAGCTTAGGATTAAAAGAAATTAAAGAACTTTTATTTAGTTTTCACCTCGGTAGTCAACATATATAGCTTTGTTGAAGAAGGCAGATTTTTTTAACTATTGCAGAAGCTATGAGATTTGAGCATAATTTAAGCAGTACGAAATTATGACCAAAAGAGTGGTAATACTTTGGATGAAAAAATCACAGAAATGTGAGAGAGTAACGCATAAAGAAGTCGCATGAAAGTGTCCAGTCTGCGCTCGCTAATATGGTACCATTTGTAAGTTCCTTTAAAGCATATCATCTTGCCTGGGCATCACAACGTAGACTTTCACACTGCCATGACATAAGATTATAGCAATTTCGGCCTGGATACTTTTGACTGGAATTAGATGGTGATTTCCTTTTTCTATGTAAATTATTCTTTATCATTATTATCATTTTTTTTTTTTTAAGTATAAGCTTAAAATTATAAGATAGGCATATTAACGTTAGTTGTAGGCAGGTGTAATATACCTGCATAAGTATTTAACTTTGGTACATGTGCAGAAGCCGGGTTTTGTGAAGGTCTCATCACTTAGTCCGGCCTGAATGAGGTCTGACTTATGTAACATTATGGGAAGACACCTTGAAAACCGGATTGAATCCTGTATATGCATATAGGTGAAAAATATTCTAAAGGCCAAACCAAAACAGAACCCGGATTCTATTTTTTTTTTCTGGTAAGACACAAATCCCATATCTCATGCTCCCTCGGACTAAAAAGGAAAAAAAAAAACATTGACTTCAAAATTGTTGTCCAGCGATTCGATCCGATGACAAAGACCATCTGTAGACGAGGGAGATGGAGTCGTGCTATGCATTCCTTTGCTAATACACGGCGTCAACATATACTGTACTTTCACTGTGTAGAACACCACATTGAGATTGTGAACCAGGAAAGGGATTACCGTCGATATTGAGCTCCACGAGCCCGCCATTTTCCAAACATCTTTCCAGTCGGGAAAGGTCGTAAAAAAGCCTTTCAAAAAGCTCTTTGGAAAACAACAGAAAAGAAAGAAGTGTTTCGCCTTTATAATAGAGAATACGAGCGTATTTTCCTTGCATTCTTAACTCGCAGTTGCTTGCGATACGAAGAGAACTTATTAGACACAGTTAAACTTTGTTAGGTTAATAGAAAAAAAATAATAATAACACATTTAATTTGTTTTAAACTCAGTTGTAAACATAATAAATTTTGTTGAAGAAGGCAGGTTTTGTTGCAATAATATTGTAAAAGCCTTGAGAAATAAGCAGAGTTTAACCTGTACGGAATTATGACCAAAAGGGTAGTATTATAGGAAGGGTGGTAAAAACTTGAATGCGGTGGATGATGAAATCGAGTAAATGACGGATGAAGAGGGCGCGCGCGTAGAAGTGCCCAGCTCAGGCCGGGCTCGTTGATATGGCACCACTCGTTTATTTTTTAAAGAGCATGCATAGAAACATGTCACCGTGTCTGACTTTCACGATGTGGACCTCCCCACTGAGATTTTAAGCCATGACAGAAGATTATAACAGGATGAGGAAGGGTTTTCCACTATTTCATGTCACAAAGTAAAACGGAAAAAATAATATATATGTTTAGAAAACAGTCCTAAGAAAGCACTCGCGCTGATTGGTTAAAAATCGTGTTTGTATAACTCGATGGAGACACAGAAATAGCGCGCGCTGTTGACGTAGTGATGGCGCGAGCAAAGAGAATTTAAATTTTGATAATCAAAGTTAACAAGTTTTTTTCCTTTTTCTCGTCGTGGTGTTTTCCAAAAAGACTAAGTCGAAAAAGCTGTGGAAACACTCGCCTGCGGCTCGTGTTCCCACAGCATTTCTCGTTCTCCCAAACTTCCACTCGTGTTTGTATAACTCGATAGAAACACGGTACATGTTTTCTATTTCTTAAATAATGTAAATGTAAGAAGAAAACAGGGCGACTTAATTTCTTGAAGAAAATTAGCAGAACTTATTATGATGGCATTTGTAACATAATTTACTTTTGAATTGAACTACAGGTGGTAATTGCATGCATCATGATTTATTTTCTGTGTAAACTATTAGTTATCATTACTATCATCTATTTTTTTATGTATATGCTAAAATTATAGGATGGACATGTTAACTTAAGTTGTAGGCAGGTATAATACCTGGGTGAGTATTTTAAAAATGTGATACAGAAGCCTGGTTTTGTGGAGTTTTCCATCACTTAGTCCTGCCTCAATGAAGCCGGATTAAACATTTATACACATATAAAAAAATATTTTGAATAACAATGATATCCCTCCATAAGCTTCTTCCTATCCTTGTCGCTATGTGTTTGATGATAGAGACCTTTTTGCCATTCCCTACTCGCAGCCTCTCCTGGGGCCATTCCTAGAAGCAACTGTTGCCATTCCCTTAATCAGGAGACTCCGACAGTACACGTACATGACAAATGTTACCCAGCATTCTCGGATCTGTTCCAAACATCAATAATAGTCCGGCGAAGGAGATGGAATCCTAATATTTTCTCATCGCAGAACGAAAAACAACCTGCTGGTGTGTATGCGGACCACCACAATAAGAGTTTTGCATTTCTGTATTTTCAAATGATTTACCGTGTATTTTAGGTGAGAGGACTATTTTACTGTTCATTCTGGTGAGATATATACAACTGCCACATCTCGTGTTGTCTTTCAGCAAAAACGGTACGTATGTAATCAAATCCTGCACTTCAAAAAATCTTGCACATTCCCAGCTGTTGATAAGTACAATCCCTCTTCCATGCGAGAAACAGCAACTGCCATTGAACAAGATGGAACATTCAGATGATGCAATATCAACAATCTCGTATAATTTCATTGTCATCCTCCTGTACATTCATCGCTGCTATGTGCGTATTTTTAAATTATTCCCGTTGTGTTGGAAGATGAGAAGAAGAGCCGGGAGCGTTTTTTTCTAGTGGCCATACGGTTACCAGATCTCGTTTTCATTCGACGTGAAAAGAAAAACAAAGACAGTACATGTACATGGAAATTGTTACTCAACAATTTGAACTGGAGATGAAATCGTAGTATTCGTTCCATTGCAGAACAAAGGACATAAACTCACTGTACTGTCAATTTGTGGACCATTGTATTGAGACTGTGAGCCTCGACAGAGATTATAGCAATGCAATGTTTATCTGCACGAAACCGCCATTTTCAACTTTTCTATGCTGTCGAGTGAGCCTGTGGAAGGACATTCTATAAAGAGGGTAGACAAAAAATAAAAAAAAAAAGTATAAAACCAGCAAAACCAACAACAACAATAACCAAAACATAATGGAAAATAAAAACAAAGAACTGTTTTTACCTTTATAGCGAACTTTTTTTAATTTTTTCTTCCTGTACCTAATTTATTGTAAATAATGTATTTTCAACCTCACTTGTTAAAAGATATAACTTTGTTGAAGAAGCCGTCTTTGGAGCGTTTGAGAGGCTATGAGTCTCAGCAGAGTTCGAAAGGTACGAAAGTTTAGCAAGACACCTGAGTAGAGGAAGATTCGTCAAAAGAGTGGAAAGAAATATTATAGATGGTAAATAGAAAACTGCGAAAGAGAACACTGACACGCTGTCTGTTAAATAAATAGAGGTCGCCTGAAAGTTCCCCGTCGAGGCCCACTGATATGAGAACATTTCTTAATTTGTTTAAAGAAAAGAGAAACATGTGGACATGTGGATGTGAGAATGTGAAACGAGGTGGACCTACGCACTGAGATTTTGAGCCACATGACTAAATCCATATTAATGTCGACCTGGATAAGATCAGCGTTTTCCACCTTTTTTTATGCCAATGAGTAAAGTTGAGCAAAGGAATATCATGAATGCAAAGAGAAAACGGGGAAGCCTTTCTGAGGCTGAAAAGTCAGTTTTGAGCAAAGGTCTCACCTTTGTGCATGTTAAAAAAGTACTGATGAATACCGAGTGAAAGCTGATTGTGAAAAGTTTTACCGTCGCCTCCGTTTGCGTGCCCATTTTCACAATGAAGAAGCAATTGAGCCCCAAGCCATGGCCACACCTGACACTTGTGACCCATTTGCTAACCTGAACAACAAAGAGTCGACCTGGCCGCCACCGGAGGGC
>JAHPZR010043475.1:0-12500 GCA_019787425.1 Platygyra sinensis | reverse complement strand
CAGCCGCGCGGCCTCAATGCTGATTTCCAGTTCATTTGAAGTTCGCGCGCGCGTGCACATCTCAACTTTCAAATTTTAAATTAAATAACAGGAAACGTGGCTCAATTCATAACGAATATCCCACTGATGAAGGGCACAGTCCCGAAACGTTTGGACATTAGCTAAGACTTTGGCACTTCTAACAACATTTTTAACCTTTATTTTTTATTGCAGTAACAAGTGCCACGCAGTATACGAAGTTTTTAACTTCTTTCATTGCATTAGAAACTGAAAGATGCTTACTTTTTTTTTGTCTTAAATTAAATTAGAAGAACTTATTTTGATGACATATACATTTCTAACATGATTCATCTTTGGATGAAGCTACCTTACTATTATATTGTTTTGTTTATAAAGTTAAAAATATTAAATTGACAATCTTAACTTTATTTGTAAACAGGTATTATATACCTGTGGAAGCCCTTCCCATTTTGTAATAATTATTTTAACAAACCCAAAGTTTGAGTTTTGTTTGAGTTTTGTTTGAGTCTTGTTTCTCTCCTTGCTCTGGGTGGCTGGGTGGTAGAGAATTTAAATAAATTCTTTCTTAAAAAAAAAAAAAGTGCACTGGCGATGTCATTTACATTATAGCATCTTTATTATTATTCCCATCCTTAAGCTGCTTTTTTTATTTCAATTATTCATCGTTCGTTGGAAGAGACGGCTGGCCAGGGTGTGTTTTTCATGATAGCCATGCGAGGAAGTTGCAACATCTTACACAGAGTAAGCAAAGACGAAGACAATAAAAGCAAGTATATCAAAATTGTGCCCAGCATTCGGATGCGTTGAAGAATATTGTCGGTTCTTGGAGGTGTTGGAATTTTAATGTTTGGTCTTTCATTGAACGGAGAACGACACAGACATGCTGGACAGTAAGTTTGTGGAGCACCACATTGATATTTTGAACCAAGACAGAGAGTATACAGTATTGTTATAACACACAAGACTTTTCTTCCAAGGCTGATGTCCTACTAAAAAGCAGGAAGACAGCAAGAAAAGTGATTCCCCCTTATAAAAGGAAATATGATAAATATTCCTTAAATTTTCAACTTATAATTCTAACCAGCATCTGAGTCATAACTCAACAAAGAAGACACATGCTTTCAAATTAAGGCCAAAATGGAAAATCCAAAATCCCTGTTTTCCGTGGATTCCTTCTTGTTCTCCATCGACTTGGTGGTAGACAACTTGATGAAGTCTTTTCGATTATATGGTACAGTGAATTGACGATGGTGTCTATCGTTTCAGAAACAAAAATGTTGTCATTCGCATCTTTATTGCTATGCCGGTTATTTTTAAATGATCCGGCGTTATTTCTATGAGATAACGGGCCTTTTTCGGAACTCGTTCCGTTAGGATGCAGCTCCCACATCTGGAGTTCTTTGAGGTTAAAAAAGGCGAATACATGTTGTTGTCCATTCAGCATTCTCGTCTATCATAGAAAGGATCCCCGGTGGTCAAGAGAGCCACATGGAACAACCTTTAGCATAAGAAAAACCATACTGTCATTGTGCAAATAGACCAATCAGAGGTTATTTTTCTCTTCTAGTTAGCTGATGAGCAAAGGTCCTTTTGTAAATATGTTTACGCGTACAAAAGATGCGAATTTTGTCATGTTGTTTACATTTTATAGTTGACAAACAATTTATCTATCGATACGTCTTCCTATAATTAAGTTTGTTTTAAACGTAAACTCTCTTTTATCACCTGCCACTTGCAGCACGGCACACTTTATCGGTGGATTTTTCCACCGGTGACGTGAATACACAGTAACCAGCGAACAAACAAGTACTGACTTGACGTCATGACGTACGTCGTGACGTCGAGCGTTATCAAACACTACAGAGCGTGAACCCTGCGGAGTTAAAGTACTATAAAAATAGGACTTTTCAGGCGACGCCGTGGTGAAATGCGAGAAGGCCCGGGACTCACGTCGTCGTTCTCGAGCCAAATTTAATTTGTTAAGCACTGGTGCTACACGACTCGGCGTCCTCCATTCTCAGATCCTACCCTATTTGATCCCTTTGAGTCTGTTATGGCACGTTTGAAAGAGTTTTGTCAGATTCTTCTCTTACTACGATGCCAGTCTTACTTCTGATGAAGATTATATAATCTTGTACGAGTTGTTATCTTCACAAATCCAGATTTTGTTCAGGAAAGCATTTGTTTCGACTTGGATGAAATGAACGACGATGAATGCAAGGCCAAATTTGGAGTAAGAAAATGCCACACGTGTGAAACATAATTTATTTGTCACAGAAATAGAATTTAACTTACGATTTGAGTGATTTAGGCCCAAGGGGTTTGGTTGCACTTGCGTCTGCATGGCTCAGTGGTCATTTCAACCTGATCAATCAAAGCAATTAAGCTTAAGCTATCCAAAAATATAAGTGGAGCATCGATTGAAATCGATCAACCAGAAGAGGAAGGAGAACAAACGATAAGATCGTTAAGATCCGCTTAAATCGCTCACGACTTTCACTACGCCGCCAAATCCACTCAACTCGCGTCGTCGCCGGCAGCACAACGTCGGCAGTCCTGGGTATGTCATGCGCAATAGGCCTCGTCCCAGTCTCAACCGCTCAAATGACGGTGGCGTCGCCTTCAGTTAATAGTCCTCGTGCTGAAGCTCTCTATTTACCCGTCCAATACGTGTTTGTTTACTTACGGGCGCGATCTGAGCTACTGCGTGATCCGGATCGTTTGAGAGAATTACGTTTAGACCGATCGAAGAAGAAAAGAGCTGTTCCTGCAGTTTGTGCAATTATTGGAACAGCGATGCCTTTTGTCAATATTGCATTTGCTGCCTACATACTGCACTGTCTGTTAATTTGGCTTGCATGTAGGGAACTATACCCGTAAAGGTTTTGATGGATTCATTTTCCGGTTTCGCGACGATCGCGCGCGGAGCTCATAAAAAGTGGGAATTGTCAATCATATTTTTCTTGCCAAAACTGTGTGTTCAGATTCACACCCGTGCAAGCGAAACAAGTCCATCCCTCTTCGCTTGCGCTCGCCCTCTTGACTTAATCATGTAGTGATTGCTATGATTGACATTACTCCGTATAAGGTCTTAATCGATGGTAATAAATCACATTTAATCAGATAAAGAAAACAGGGAAGCAGAAGCAATCAGGCAATGTGAGATGAAGGTTATAATGTCCTAGAAGAATAAATATTAATCACAACGTACAGTCTCAGTATATTACATTGGCGACGAGGATGGCCACAGGCCTTGATTTCTCGGGAATCAGTCGTTTTGACCCTCACGCAGACGCTTCCTCTCTAAGTCAACGATGGAACGTGTGGATCAAGCGATTTCAACGATTTATCGTAGCAATGGTCATCAAAGACCCTACCCGCAGGCGAGCACTTCTCTTATATCTAGCTGGCCCAGAAGTGAAGCCCATTTTTGATAACCTTCCCGACACAGGCGAAAGTAAGGACTTTGAAAAAGCCGTCGAGAAGCTTGCTGAGTACTTTTAACCAAAAATGAACATCATGTATGAAACACATGTTTTTCGGCAGGCGTAACAACGAGAAGATGAGACGTTTGATCAGTTTCACATGCGTCTACGTGAACTTGCACGGTTGCGAATTCGGTGGCATCGACAAGGAAATGGAGAAATGCACATCCACTAGAGTTCGACGCAATTAAAAGCACTCCGATGGGAAATCTCTCTTGAAGATTTATTTAAATATGGTCACACGATGGTAACGTCCGATCGGCAAATGGCGCAATTCGAAAGCCTTCAACAATCTGGTCTTCAAGTTACAATCTGGATGCACCGAAGAGTTGTTTTTTTGTGATGGTGATTTTCCCCACCCACAAGGAAGAGTGTGTATTCCCCACCTTCAAGGAAAACATGTGGTCATTTTGGAAAACTGGGTCATTTCGCGCAAGTCTGCAAAATTAAATCTGGTGCGTCACGAAATCTTCTAAAGTCTCGAACGCCACGGCAAACTACAAATTCTGAAGGTACTCGCTACAAGTCACGAGTTCCTGTCAACACAGTGGATGCCCCTGATTCCAGTGTTCAAACAAGTGTATCGTTTAGTGACAGTGATGACAATGAATTCGTCTTTACTGTAGAGGGGACAACAACAACATCGATCACCCAAGAAACCGCCAATTGCCAAGATCGCAATAGCAGGTGTTCCAGTACGCATTTTGGTGGATTCTGGGGCATCGGTGAACATGCTGGACCCTGCTGCGTATGAAGCTATTCTGAAAAAGGAACAGATTCCCTTGGCACCGACCAAGACCCGCATACATGCTTTTGGCGCTCCAAAACCGCTGCGTTTGCGAGGGAAATTTCAAGCGGCAATAGAGTCGGCGAACAAAGTCACTCTCGCTACGTTTTAGGTTACCGATCAACCAACTGGTTCTTTATTCAAGTCGCTCGCACTGGCCCTCGCGACTTCGTCACTTGAAGATTTCCTTCTAGCTTCCTTTGAGGGAGATAAAGAAGTCTAGGATTGAGAAAAGGTCGACTTAAAGTAAGTCTACTATAAACTTTGTTTGAACGCCTCAATACTAGTGACGATTATGACACTTTGCGGAATGAATTTGAGGCGAATCTGTGTTGGTAGAGCTCGAATGTCATAGAGCTCGAATGTCATCATACGCGAAATCCACTTGAACGAAGTATCAGCCAGAAATTCTTTGTAACTAAGCTGACAAAATATGCATCATACCTGGGTGAAAAAAAAGCCATTTATTTGTCATAGTTTACATGAGAATCGCTGTTTCTACAGAATTTTCTCCGTATCATATTATTTATTTGTTCATCTGAAATGCACAATACAAAACACTCGCACTGATGGCCCGTGCGCTCCCGGCCTGGGCGATACAGTACGGAGCCAGCTCGTAAGAGGTATTATATCTGTTTATCATTAAAATTAATTTCATCCCAGCCATGACAAAGAGAACGTATATGATCTCTTCAGGCAAATCGGAGATAAAGATATTCTCCACTAAGAGAAGCAATATGCACGTCTGTAATATAGCTCTGAGGTATCAATAAGGTAGAACGATCATGCACGAGGCGATCACCATAAATTGTTGGTCATAAATGATAGTCGGTAGCTCAAACTCAAATTAAGCAAGGCTTCATGACATAATCCAGGGTTTCAGAAAATTCCTTCGGCTTGTTTATTAAATACCCGCCACTCGCTCGGCTGCTTCGCGGCCCAAAATCTCGAAGAACTCTTCGCTTGCTAAATTAGCTATTTTACCCTGAAACTAGACTTTCTGAAAAGTCGCTCGATCGGCCGCTTCGCAGCCTAACATATTCCGCCCTGAAATTCATGTGGTCGACTTGTGGCAAGTCTATCCTGAAACTCACAAGGTCGAATTGTGTAAGTCTAGACATATTCATATGTTTTTTTTTTGTTTGTTTGTTTTTTTTTTTCTGCTCAACACAGCATATATCTGCTCATATATATATCTGCTCATTAATACTCTCTAGAGTTTCCTTCATATGCACGCGACATGGTTGCCTTAATTATGCTAGATTCGCTGGTGCTCAATCAGGTGTAGGTAATAGATAAGGTGCCGCCCCACAATACCAACTGAATGGAAATTCAGACAATCTTTTGTTGTTTATGCACGTGCACTGATTAGAAAATTCCGTGTGGTTTGAGCCTAGACTAAACATGAAAGCGACGAAAACAGCTCGAAATAACCACAGATAGTGTTATGTAACTATCGTATTTTAGCAGCCCGATTTAGCCCAGCGTCAACATATATTATACCACTACTAATCATGGTGAAACATGCTGCGGTTTATTCCACTATTATTCCTCATCGTTTTCTTGCTTAGCAAGGTAATTGACACTTGATGTCCTTAGCAATGTTCCCCATGGATCATCAGTGCATATTCTTTTACCCTTGAATGGGTTTGGTGGTCTAATAGTGATTCAGTATTTTTACTGCACAAACCCTATCCATGGCAACACCGTTGGGGTCGGGAATGAGAGAACAAGCAATGCTTATCAACAAAAATAGTTTCGCAGTGATATTGATTTGGTACTACAACTAATTATAAAAAAGCGGCACAATTGTTAAAGACACGGTTAGCGACCATTGATTACCTTACTTACATTTTCCCAAAATAATTTTACCACATTGCTTATAAATATGACTTCTTTTCTTTGTCTTTATATAGTACCGGCCGTTTACAAACCGCAGCAGGGGAGTGAACCTCAGTTTCGGTTAACATTTCATCGGAGTATTTGAAATTTGAATTCGTGACGTCCGATGTCAACAAAAGTGAAATATATTTTAGTGTTTGGGAGGGAAATTGCCCAATTCAAGCTTCACTCTGATACTTGATTCTCACGGACTTCCTATCTGCAATATTACCTCTCGGCCACCTTTTAACGGGGAACTGCGTCCCAAATATCCCACCGGACCATGGGCATGATCCATGAAGTCTACAAACTTCCAAGTCGCACGTTATCTTAATTGGCCTACAGAGAAATACGCAGTTTATAGCATGCACCAACTATTTAACTTAGTTACTGAGATCAGGATGGCTATTACTCCTGAGAAAGACTAGTTTAGAATTCTAAAGTAGAAATAAGAACCATGCGGTTCCTATTACTTAGTTCGTTTTATCATGATGCGCAATTAAACTCTACAAACCTTAATGTAACGGCGTTTCTTGGTCGGCGAAGCACACTTCACGTTTGGCCGTCAAACACATGGTCGAGCGTAAGATGCCGCCCTCGCAACAGACTCTAAAGTGAAGACATTTGAGTCGTGAAATGCCAGAAGTTAGATTATTGAAGATGAAAAACAATATAAGTTATGTAACTTTTATTACAGGTTAAATTATATAACCCTTTTCGGGTTGTTTTCATATTTCGTCATCCATAGAACTGCTTGGATTTTGTAACCAATTAGTCACGCACATGTTTGACTCCTTACAAATAGAATAAGTATTTTATTATTATTATTATTATTATTATTATTATTATTATTATTATTATTATTATTATTATTATTATTATTATTATTATTATTATTATTATTATTACGTATCTACGAGGCGGGGAGTGACTTATCAGTTAGTTTCTCACGGTTTTGGCCTTATCATTACTTTTCCTGCGCTTTTAGTAACAGTGTCTCCGTCAAAGGGTGTCAGTCTGACTTCTAACGATTTGAACTGTGAGCTTTTGTTTTAACTCTTTATGGAACGAACACAAAACAAAAAAAAAAGACATCTAGATTTTCTAATTTTAGCTTCCCAGCACAGAAATAACTGGATGCATTGTTTGATAACACATCCAGGATAAGGGAGGTAGCTTTAGGCAAAGCGGTTGTGCTTTTAGAGATCATAATTATTTCTTGAATCTCAATATCCAAAAGCAGAATGTTAACAGAGGATTTTGTTTATAGGTATCATTGTTCATTTAAAGCACTTTTTTTTTCCTTTAAAAGTCTTTATTTTGTCTTGTCATAACCTCTTCCTGATCTTCTCTCTGATGTTTAAGCTGCACAAGAGTCGTTTGATGGCATTGCTTTTCAACGGGAATTTAATTAGCTGTCGCGGTAACTTGAAATGTTTTTTACTATTCAGCTATATTGTGGGCGTCACTGTCGCTTGACCAAGGGGAAAAAAAAAACAAACTTTCCATCACGAAAGGTTTAAATAGGTCCTGTTTGCAAGAAATGGAGTCAAATAAGTCATAAATTATGTAATTCCTCACGTACTAGAATCAAATATATGTTTTCTTGGTCTTGTTAATATAAGAGAGTCAATATGAGGCCTGGGGCGACGCAGAAGCGTCTCAAGTACCTCATGGATTCCCCTGACATCTGCTTGACCTGTGAAACACCACCAGTCTGAACCCTCTGACTTACAAGCTAACGTATAACTCATACCCATATACTGCCATGCGGGATAAAGATAGTGCTAAATCATTGCTCAGCCAAAAAAAAAATACACCCATTTGAACTATGTATATGTTGTATTGAAGTGTCAGGAACAAGATACATAAAGACCAGGTAATGCGTGAGCAGGCAGCAAAATTACTTTACTGATCGAGGCATACACACAAAAAACAAATGTTGAAAACGATACTAATTTTGGTCAGTCACTTCGTAGGGTTCATCAAAAAGCAATTAATCTAAATTAGAGGTCAAGCTAGTCGGTTCATCTCTTACTTAGAAAACGGATTTCAAAACTTAAGCTTAATTAAGGTATTAGTCAACCTTAACATCCATTCATTCCCTTTCTAAATAGACTTCGTTTATGCATCGAGATGTTTGCAATAATTATGCCAGTTTCCCCAGTGCTCAATCAGGTGTAATTAATAATTAGGCGTGCCGCCTCCACAATACCGATAAACTTTTGTCATTTCAGCACGTGCACTGATTCAGGATAGACTAAATAGTAAGGCGACGAAAACGGGCCAAAAATAATAATAATAAATAGTGTCGTGTAACTGTCGTATTTTAGTGGCCTTATTTAGCTCAGCGTCAGCATGGACCTTTTTTACAGGCACAGTGAAACATGCTGTTTAGTCTCCTTTTAATTTATACCGCATCTATTTTTTTTTCTTGCTTAGCTAGACAATTGCCACGCCATATCCTTAACAATGTTCAAAATGGCTCGTACCAAGTTACCCTTGAATGAATTTGGTGTTGATATTAATTATTTTTACTTAAAGAACCCTACGGATGGATATACCGTTGATATAGGGAATGAGAGAACAGACTCTAAGCTATCAACAAAGTAGTTTTGCAGTGAAATGGGATACGATAGATTTTTGTAGGCAAAGCGGTTGTAGTTTTAGAGGTTACACGTTGTCCGGTCTAGAATAATCTGGTTTTTAGCAACTTGCATTTTAATATTCACAACCACAATGCCACAATGAATGTTGTTTATAATCTGATAAAAATCTTATGTTTTTTACTAAATTCACTTAAAGGTATTATTGTCCATCTTTAAAAGCACCTTTTTTCGTTTGAGGTTTCAATATGTCGCGTTTTACGTCTTCCTGTTCTTTCATCTCTCTGCACAAGAGTCCACTGTTTGATGGTATTGTATTTACTAATTAAACGGGAACTTAATCAGCTGTCGTAGTAACTTGAAATGTTTTGACTATTCAGCTATATTAAAAATGGGCGTCACTGTCGCTTGAACCGCTCACCAGAAAAAAACAAACTCTTCATCACGCAAGGTTTAAATAGGTGCTGTTCGAAAGAGATGAGTGCTAAATTATGTAAACTAGAATCAACTATAAATGTAGTTTCTGTTCGTATTAAAAGAGAGTCAATCTGAGAACAATGAAGACAAATCACATCTACCTCAGAGACCAGGTCTCTTGGATTTCCCTGTCATTTGATACTCTTGTTAAAACTACCCGTGAGATGTGCAACAGTTTCAACTATCTTTTGTTTAGGAGAAATGCGTTAATAACCCTCCGACGTCCAAGCTAACTCAAGAGGAGGTAGGGGTCTGGGGTGTATAGAGCCCTTATCCTACGTTTCGTTTTGTTGAGGCAGAGAGATAAAAATTTACATTGATAAAGTAGCCTAAGCTTGTTGAACAAGGCGATATAATTTTTCATCTTAAATTTCACTGGTTTCTTGAAACGTCGAGAAATATCAGAAATTTATACAGAGATCAAGGCAGAATGCTTATTAAAGGAACAAATTCGTGATCACATTCGCGATTTGCTGGGATTTGATAATTTAGAAAACTGGGGGAAGAAAGACAACTGAAATATGTCAAAAACAGTTGATTTTTGGCCAGACCTGCACGAAATTTGAGGTTCCCATGACAACGTCGAAAATGATGAATGCGCAACGCTACTCCCCCGAACTCTTTTCTCTTGGAGGAATGTAGAACTGACTCGAGAGAGCCGCCGAAATCGTGCATAATGAATGAATAGCCACTGAAAGTTTCAGCTCCATTGAGTGAAACGACTTGTCAAAGCGTTGGAAAAAAAAACAACAACAACAACAGCAACAATTGGAGCGTGGCCATCTCCCGCTACCCTTACTACCTCTTAAGTCCCTTAGACTATAAAAGGTGTTCAGATATGATGTGAAAAATATAAATCATGTTTGTTCACCCGTAGCAAGCTTAACGAGAAATGCCATAATCGTTCAACCTAGTACAGTCTAACTCCTAACAATATGGAGTTATTTTATTTTTTATTTTTTTCTCTCTCTCTTTTGATGTATTATAAGTAAGTTTGATTTTCGCAGTGCAAGATTTGTAAGTTGGGTAAGTAATTTAAATATTGTAAGTAGTGTAAGTATTAGTATTGTTAGTAGAGCAAGTAGGTGTAATGCAAGTAAGTAATGCAAGTAGTATAAGCGTTAGAATTGTAAGTGGCGTAAGTAACAAGTATTGTAAGTAATGTAAATAACTGCATGAACATTGTTAGTAGTGTAAGTCCCAATTAATAAGGTTAGTATTGTCAGTAATGTTAGTATTGAAAGTAATGTGTGCATCTCAATAATAATCAAAAAATAAAATAAAATAAAAAACTCCTAACAATAAAACTATGAATTTTCCGTTAATTAGTTCCAATCAAGAGCTAAATTTAAAGGTTAGGTTGAAAACACGGATTGCGGAGTGCAGAAAATACCGCGTGTAGAAAATGCGGAGTGTGGAAAATGCAGAATGCGTAAAATGCGGAGGATTTAACGATAACAACAACAGGAACAAGCACTCGATTTCCTTTAAAAAGCGATGCACCATTGCGTTTTCATTGTTAGGGTGATTCCTCAGTATTGCATAGCGCATCCCTACTGCGCACGATTTTTGCGTCATTAGCGCGTGCACGTACACAACGACAGAAATTTCCCTCAAGTTAAGCTCGATAGCGAAATAAATGTTGGTTTGTTTTTTTTTTTGTTTAAACGAGCACGGTGATCTATATTTTTTATTGCATAATAATGGTGTGCGTATTGTCCTCCTTAATTTAAAAGAAAACTAAAAAAATTTATCGGAAGGAAAAAAAAAAAAAAAATAGGTGAAAGAGTGCACGAAACCGTTACTCTGTAATGCAAGTTATGACCGCAAAAATAACGACTCTTCGAACTCTTTACGTCCACGTCGTTTCAAATAGTGTGAGGTTTCTACAAATTTTATATGATATTGTTCTATATGCTCGACACTTTCTCTACCTGTCAAAACCTACCAATTTACTGGAACTGCTAGTGACTGATTCAGCAACGTGAAGGCTTGGAAAGTGACTGAAGTTGGAAATAAACCCAAGTTTCGAAGCAGGTAAGCTGTAGTTATAATAAAATCTGCTCGGATAGGTCGATTTTGATACAGGCTTGAATGCCGGAAATGCTCGTACATGTGCTGATACAAACGGCCATAACTTTTGAAATACTGAAATCGTACAGGGGTTTTTGCATATTTTTGCCGATAAAGGACTACACTTTGCAGCTGTGTAGACTAGAGGTTCCAGCTAGGTCCCAAATTTTAAAAATTAGCTTCTAAATGAAGGCCATTTCCAGCCATCGTTCGATGGCGAATAATAGTGTTCAGTAATATGCTTGATTTCGTCTTGCCACTTAAATTGAGACAAAATTGGTTAGTATCTCGGAAAACTAGAAAGGTTTATGAGCAAAACGATATAAGACTCAATACTAGGCGTTGCGAATGAAATATTTTACGGCTTCACGAAAAATGCCAATTTTATGCTTTTGAAGACGGCGCGACGGGCCTTGACGAGGCGAAATATTTAAATGGCTCCTGACGTGACTAGAAAATCATTTCGAATCAAAAGAAAACTTGTTTTATTCTAACCTTGGTAAAGTCTTTCAGTTGCCAGAGTTTCAGGCAAAATTATTTTTCAAGCGAAATTGAGTGGGTGGTTCTTAGAGAGACAGCCTCTTAACATACTGTCAGGAGCTAGAAGTAGAGAACTATTCAGGATTCCTCGACAGGACGACTTTTTTTAAGTTGCGGCAGTATTTCAATTAGATTAAAAACTTTAATTTGCAACAAAGCATTCTAACTTTATTTACTCGATTTACAATTCTGTTGCTCAAAGAGTGCATCTTTTTTTTTTCTCTGCGTTGTTTTGCCGCAAATGAACACCTTGGGCGAAAATGCGTGCCGGGGTATGACTTGTGGTTAATTCTATTACAGTTTGAATCAAATTTCGGGTCTCACGATCGCTGTGACTTCGTTTCAAAGCTCGATTAGAGAGTATTTTAAGGAGAAAGTGGGGTATATCTGGCCATTACAAATGCCACTGAGAAATTCCTTGCACCGTTGAAGAGCCGCAAAAAAGTCGCTTCTGTCATAAAGCCAGTGGAGAGGAATGCTGCCTTTATAATTGCAGACTTGTTGATTAGAAGGACGATTCTTTGATCAATACCCTCCCTTTCATTAGCTGTGGAAATTATGAGAAAACTATGCAACATTAAATTTTCAAAAATATAGTAAACAACCAAAAAAATGCTATCAGCTCGAAAT
>JAHPZR010043473.1:0-11522 GCA_019787425.1 Platygyra sinensis | reverse complement strand
GAAGCAGCAGCCAGTTTGTAATACGCAGAAGAACATATAGTTTCAAATGATATGAACAGCGATGTTTTAGGCTTTTTATGGGAATGAAATTCAAAACAGAAATTCTTTACTGAAGCGTACGGTTGTTGGAGTAACAGTTCATTTAACACGGTTATGCCGGAACAGGCAGGATTAAAACATGAAATTGTCTGTTTTTTTCGCTAAATTTGGTAGCACTGAAACAATTACGTTCCCTTATGCCGGGGATTTCGCGCTCTCTCGCAATAGGCAATTACATTGTGTTGAAGGAATTTTACCGTGTGAAAATAAAGTAATCTAACAATACACTAAAGTATAATAGCGTGTTTGGGGGCGTTTATTCTTGAGGAACAAAGAATATATTGTATCCAGGGTGTTTGGACTGTCGCGCTTCAAGACCGAAGAATGTCACTTGGTTTAGCACTAAAAGCTAAGTTGTTTTCAAGCGGTGAGCACCTGACTTAAGTGTACTTGAAGATCTCATGTCGGACTTAAGTAAACTTGGCTTCACACCAGATGACAAAGTACATTACTTGATACATATATCACATATGCAATTGTTAGGCAGTAAATTCGTCGAAAAAAAGGCATATAGTTGCTTTGTTCCTAAAGACCAAAGAACGATGGACATCTTCTGCTGTATATCTCTAGAACGGCTCAAGAACGCGGTTTTCGCTAAAGAAATTGCTGTAAGGCTTAAGCTTACCTAGAAAATAAAATTCCGTGTGGCTCGTCCAATGTTTAACACAGTTTAGAGGTTGCAAAAAAATGACCTGGTTGAAACTTGAAACAGCAGCCGGTTTGTAATACGGAGAAGAACATCTGGTTTCGGATGATATGAACAGCGATGGTTTTGGCTATTTATGGGAATGAAATTCTAAACAGAATTTTTTTACTGACGCGTACGGTTGTTGGAGTAACAGTTGTTTTAACACGGCTATAAACAGGGATGATTAAAGCTTTCAATTGTAGGTAGTTTCGCTAAATTTTGGTGGCAAACAAGTTTGTGCCTTGTGCCTGGGTTTTCGCGCTCTCTCGCGTGTGTTTGGGCGTTTACGCTTTAGGAACGGAGAATATATTACATATTATAATCCATCAAACGTTTTTGATCGCGCGCCATTGGTCTCCAGAAGTCACTTGACCGGTTAGCATGTGTTTGGGCGTTCACTCTTTAGGACCCAAGAATATATTGTATTCAGCATGTTTGGGCTGTCGCGCTTCAAGACCGAGGAATGTCACAACTTGGTTTAACTTTAAAAGTTAAGCTATTTTCAAGAGGTGAGCGCCTGACTCAAGTGCACTTCCTAATCCCATGTGGCACTTAAGAAAACTTGGCTTTACACCAGATGACAAAGTATATTACTTGAAGAATTTCTGAATAAAAATATCAGTCATACATATATCACAAATGCAATTTATATTGTTCGGCAGTAAATTCGAAAAAATTAAGCACGTAGCTGCTTTGTTGCTAAAGATCAAAGAACAGAAGGACATCTTCTGCTGTATTTCTCTAGAACGGCTCAAGAACGCGGTTTTTGGTAAAGAAATTGCTGTAGGCCTTAAGCGCACCTTGCAAATAAATTTCCGTGTGGCTCGTCCAATGTTTAACAGAGTTTTTTGGATGCGAAGAAATGACCTGGTTAAAACTTGAAACAGCAACCGGTCTGTAGTACGCAGAAGAGCATTTTGTTTCGGATAACATAAACAGCTATGGTTTGGGCTGTTTATGGGAATGAATTTTCCAAACAGAAATTGCTCACTGACACCTACGGTTGTTGGAGTGATAGTTGATTTAACACGGCTATAAACAGGAATGTTTAAAGCTTTAAATTGTTGGTGGTTTCGTTAAATTTTGGTAGCAATCCCCTTGTGTCCGGGATTTCCCGCTCTCTCGCATTAGGCAATTTTAATATATTGTGTTGAAGGAATTTTTACCGTGTATAACAATATATTATAAATTATAACCCATCGAATATTTTCGAGCGTGTGCGATTGGTCTAAACACGTCACGTGACCGAATATTCCCCAATTAAAACTGGAGGATATCAGAGAAATATTCCCCAATTTTCAAAATTGTGCGCGTTGTGAAAAATATTTGAAGGATAACAAACACGACAGCTTCCATTTGTGGCGAAAATATGCTCGGATATTTGTCCTTGGACATTATCTGTTCCTTAAAGCTAACAGTTTTCCCCGCGGAGCCATGCTCTCGGAAAACTGTTCGCTTCTGGGAAAAAAAGAAAAAAAGCATTGTCCGAGGACAAACAGGGCAAATGACTGAGCATAGTTTTATAACAAATAAAGGCTATTGTTTATTTATCCAGCGTGTTTGGAATGTCGCGCTTCAAGACCGAAGAATGTCACTTGGTTTAACACAAAATCTAAGCTATTTTCAAGCGGTGAGCACATGATTTAAGTGCACTCGAAAATATTTCAAGTCGTACTTTAGCATGTTTAGAAAATTTGGCTTTACACCAAATGACAAAGTATATTCATGATACAGTGGAACCCCGCTACAACGAAGTGTCGCGGTACCGAAAAAGATGTTCGTTATAGCGAAGACCCCGTTAAAACGAAATATCTGGTTAACAACAAAAATATTCGTTATAGCGGGGTAACCAAGCTGAGCCACACTGAACAATGGGATATACACCACGCAAAACAGTCTACGGACTTGTGCGTGAACAGCTACATTTAAATAAAGCAAAGCTTTTAAGGTCAAAGTTTCTCTATCTTGACCAATAGGAGTCGTTTTTGGCTTATCAACCATTTGTATCATCATGTCTTTTTTTACGGACTGTGAGCGACAGGACAAAATATTCGTTAAAGCGGGGTAAACTGAGCGTTGGGACCGTCAAAATCAATTCGTTGTAGCGGGGATTTCGTTATAGCGGGGTTCGTTATAGCGAGGTTTGTTTACATATATTTTACTGTAATTCTGCCGGGCTTTCAAATGTTGTTCGTTATAACGGGGTCTTCGTTAAAGCGGGGTTCGCTATAGCGAGGTCCCACTGTATTACTTCAATAATTTTCGAAATGAACATCAGTCATACATATATCACAACTGCAATTGTTCGGCAGTAACTGAATTCGTGAAAAAATGCATATAGTTGCTTTGTTGCTAGAGATCAAAGAATAAAGGGACATCTTCTGTATTTCTTAAGAACGGCTCAACAACGCAGGTTTCGGTAAAGAAATTGCTGTAGGGGTTAAGCGTACCTAGAAAATAAACTACCGTATGGCTCTTGCAATGTTTAAGAGAGTTTTCTGGGTTCAAAGAGATGACCTGGTTGAAACTTGAAACAGTAGCCATTTTGTAATACGCAGAAGAGCATTTAGTGTGGGATGATATAAACAGCTATGGCTTAGGCTGTTTAGGGGAATGAAATTTAGTAAGGTTTTTTACTAGTGTCGGTCCGTTCATCAGAATTTTAGCAATGCTGCACGTTACTTTTTGTCCTATTGGTCAAACATGTTCTTAGTGTGATGTAGACCATACTTGGCGGTGTACTTCAGCATTTTTGATCTTCGAACGCTTCAATAGTCACTAAGTAATGTCCAGGTTAGGCCATTTTTACCCCTTTACACTCAAACTAGCTTCCAAGTGTATTTAGAATTTACTTACAAGCTCTGATTTAAAGTCAAGTATTAAAAAAACGGAAAAGATACATTGCATTTGGCGCTTTTGGGCTCGCCGGCTTGAAGAATGAAGAATTTGCATTCTATTTAGAGTGTGTTTGGTCTCCTAGGTTTCAAGAAGGAATAATATACGAATATACATTGTAGCTTGTGTTTAGGCTCTTACACCTTTAAGAACGAAGAATACATATCGTATATAGCGCTTTTAGGTCGCACGTTTCAGCATGCTATAAATGGTATACCGAGTGACTACCTAGTTTTCCATTGGGACGACTGGTATCAATCGACAAATGGTTTCCACGCGGATCTGAAGTGTTAGTATATGCAGTTCACAAATAGTTTATCAATCGGCTGCCTCCATTTTCCATTGATACCGTTGGTACCAATGGTAAAGTGTTAATGCATGCAGTTAACAAATTGGATGTCAATCGACTGACTACTTTCCTATTTGAATCGATTTCTACCAATGGTACCAATTGGCTTTGTTATGGCTCTCAAGTCCTAATAAGATGCAGTTTGCAAATGGTAAACCAATTGACTGAGTAGCGTTTCCATTTCCATGGACGTGAGACAACGACACAGGGTATCACAAAATACTATTCTCTTTCTTAGATTTTGAATTAGCAAAAGAACTAGCCTAGTCTATTTGTGTGCATTAATAAACAAATAATCACATGATTATTCTTGCGAAATGTGAGATCAATATATAGCTGTGTGTCAACGCCTAAAAATTTTACTTGGAGTTTTATCAAGACTGTCAGCGTTTGACAAATTCACAACACCAGTTTCCAAAATAACCCTTTTTCCAAACACCTTTTTTGCATATAAAAGGTAGCCACAGTCCGTTAATTCGGTTAATGCAAAGAAATAAAAACAAGCCTGCTTGTCCAATTGCCTTTTAGATAACATAGAAATGCGACCAATTTCTTTTCTCTTTCTGTGCACCATTTTCATGGATATGATCTTTCATTCGAATGATTATCATTTGGATTTATGGTTGGCATGTACCTGACAAGTTGCCTTGTATAGATAAACTGAGCTAGAGTAACGACTTGCTCAAAGATTTAGCTGCCCAAACACGGCTCTTGTTAGCTTGTATATTCTACGCGGGGTAATACAAAGCAAACAGACTTTCAAATAATTCATCTCCATCTTTGTGTTGTGCAGGAAGACGAAGTCACTGCACATTGAACAAAAGAAAAAACGAACGAGTGGACGAAAAAACAAGAAACAACAAGTGCATTTTATTCCTCTTTTATTCTAATACTTTTAAGTACTAAATAACATTAAACCACTTATTTTTTAGTTCATTTTAATCCAGATTGGGTGGCATGAATTGTCCTTTTCCGAGTTCCATTTTCCTTTGTTTCAAGCCCATTCCTGTTGCAGACGTTAAGATGCGATTGCAGCTGCAATCTCATGATGATATTCATATAACCATAGCTCGAAACATTTCATCTCGGCCTTAAAATAAAGAAAAAGGGAAAATCGGGAAAAACTTATAATTACATTTTCGGCCTCATTTGATAGGTTCCTTTTCTAGGTCCGTTTTTGGCATCTGAAAGGAATGAAAAGTGAGTCGTTCAACGGGGCGTACATAATTTTTTGACTTCCCTTGTGGTGACCCGTTGACAGCTATCAATTGGAGGTGATTAATGCAAAAAAACGTCTTTGTTTATAAGTTTGCCTGGAATCAATTAGTTTTCTTAGATTTTTTTTCTTTATAAATGAAAAATCGCAATAAGATCTATCTGAAAAAAAAAATGGTCAAATTTGGGGTATATTGATTCTTTGATTCAAGTATCCCTTGTAGTTTATATTTCACAAGAGTGGTTATTAAAAAAAAAATATTAAACATCCGAGTTAAGACAAGTTCTGAATACTTTCAAAACAGGTACGAATAAAGACACGCTGATGAAATTGGCTGGAAAGAAGAAAGATGAGGCAGGAAAAAACCTCTGGAAGATATTCCATTGGCCACCCGTGACGGCTGGCAACGGTAGATCCCAATATTTTTACAATTTTTTTTGTTTAACCAGTATGTATAATTTTTTTTTTCCCAGCTGGCAATTTCAATTGGGTAGCTAGCTGGGTAAATTACAATTTAGAGTGATCACATATATTCATCGTATTGTTTTCACAATAAGGAAAGAAATTTTTGGCTTAAGAGCGAAGCGCGTATTACCTGATTTAAAACTTTCTTAAGGGTACGTTTCTCTGAGGAAATCCAAGATTAGATGCTTAAATTCAGAAACTGATTTTACATTTCTTTTCTAAACAGATTAATCCATGATCACTCTGATATTGATGTATCACAGGAACCGAAGAATCCATTCTGGGCAAGGATTGTTTCAGTTCCTCTGATAAAACATGATCCGGGTGATCTTGGATTAATCTATTTATAGTAAAGGCATACAAGATCTGACAATCAAAGGATCACTTAAAACAAAAATGCGCTTGTCAGGCGGAAATTATGTATTTCACGCGATTCAGTATAATTTTCCCCTTTCAATCTTCTGGTTTCAGATTGACCTCATTATTTTAAATAGCGAAAAAAATATTAATAAAATTCAAATTGACTGGCCCCACAAGGGAAGTCAAAAAATTATGTACGCCCCGTTGAACGACTCACTTTTCATTCCTTTCAGATGCCAAAAACGGACCTAGAAAAGGAACCTATCAAATGAGGCCGAAAATGTAATTATAAGTTTTTCCCGATTTTCCCTTTTTCTTTATTTTAAGGCCGAGATGAAATGTTTCGAGCTATGGTTATATGAATATCATCATGAGATTGCAGCTGCAATCGCATCTTAACGTCTGCAACAGGAATGGGCTTGAAACAAAGGAAAATGGAACTCGGAAAAGGACAATTCATGCCACCCAATCTGGATTAAAATGAACTAAAAAATAAGTGGTTTAATGTTATTTAGTACTTAAAAGTATTAGAATAAAAGAGGAATAAAATGCACTTGTTGTTTCTTGTTTTTTCGTCCACTCGTTCGTTTTTCTTTTGTTCAATGTGCAGTGACTTCGTCTTCCTGCACAACACAAAGATGGAGATGAATTATTTGAAAGTCTGTTTGCTTTGTATTACCCCGCGTAGAATATACAAGCTAACAAGAGCCGTGTTTGGGCAGCTAAATCTTTGAGCAAGTCGTTACTCTAGCTCAGTTTATCTATACAAGGCAACTTGTCAGGTACATGCCAACCATAAATCCAAATGATAATCATTCGAATGAAAGATCATATCCATGAAAATGGTGCACAGAAAGAGAAAAGAAATTGGTCGCATTTCTATGTTATCTAAAAGGCAATTGGACAAGCAGGCTTGTTTTTATTTCTTTGCATTAACCGAATTAACGGACTGTGGCTACCTTTTATATGCAAAAAAGGTGTTTGGAAAAAGGGTTATTTTGGAAACTGGTGTTGTGAATTTGTCAAACGCTGACAGTCTTGATAAAACTCCAAGTAAAATTTTTAGGCGTTGACACACAGCTATATATTGATCTCACATTTCGCAAGAATAATCATGTGATTATTTGTTTATTAATGCACACAAATAGACTAGGCTAGTTCTTTTGCTAATTCAAAATCTAAGAAAGAGAATAGTATTTTGTGATACCCTGTGTCGTTGTCTCACGTCCATGGAAATGGAAACGCTACTCAGTCAATTGGTTTACCATTTGCAAACTGCATCTTATTAGGACTTGAGAGCCATAACAAAGCCAATTGGTACCATTGGTAGAAATCGATTCAAATAGGAAAGTAGTCAGTCGATTGACATCCAATTTGTTAACTGCATGCATTAACACTTTACCATTGGTACCAACGGTATCAATGGAAAATGGAGGCAGCCGATTGATAAACTATTTGTGAACTGCATATACTAACACTTCAGATCCGCGTGGAAACCATTTGTCGATTGATACCAGTCGTCCCAATGGAAAACTAGGTAGTCACTCGGTATACCATTTATAGCATGCTGAAACGTGCGACCTAAAAGCGCTATATACGATATGTATTCTTCGTTCTTAAAGGTGTAAGAGCCTAAACACAAGCTACAATGTATATTCGTATATTATTCCTTCTTGAAACCTAGGAGACCAAACACACTCTAAATAGAATGCAAATTCTTCATTCTTCAAGCCGGCGAGCCCAAAAGCGCCAAATGCAATGTATCTTTTCCGTTTTTTTAATACTTGACTTTAAATCAGAGCTTGTAAGTAAATTCTAAATACACTTGGAAGCTAGTTTGAGTGTAAAGGGGTAAAAATGGCCTAACCTGGACATTACTTAGTGACTATTGAAGCGTTCGAAGATCAAAAATGCTGAAGTACACCGCCAAGTATGGTCTACATCACACTAAGAACATGTTTGACCAATAGGACAAAAAGTAACGTGCAGCATTGCTAAAATTCTGATGAACGGACCGACACTAGTAAAAAACCTTACTAAATTTCATTCCCCTAAACAGCCTAAGCCATAGCTGTTTATATCATCCCACACTAAATGCTCTTCTGCGTATTACAAAATGGCTACTGTTTCAAGTTTCAACCAGGTCATCTCTTTGAACCCAGAAAACTCTCTTAAACATTGCAAGAGCCATACGGTAGTTTATTTTCTAGGTACGCTTAACCCCTACAGCAATTTCTTTACCGAAACCTGCGTTGTTGAGCCGTTCTTAAGAAATACAGAAGATGTCCCTTTATTCTTTGATCTCTAGCAACAAAGCAACTATATGCATTTTTTCACGAATTCAGTTACTGCCGAACAATTGCAGTTGTGATATATGTATGACTGATGTTCATTTCGAAAATTATTGAAGTAATACAGTGGGACCTCGCTATAGCGAACCCCGCTTTAACGAAGACCCCGTTATAACGAACAACATTTGAAAGCCCGGCAGAATTACAGTAAAATATATGTAAACAAACCTCGCTATAACGAACCCCGCTATAACGAAATCCCCGCTACAACGAATTGATTTTGACGGTCCCAACGCTCAGTTTACCCCGCTTTAACGAATATTTTGTCCTGTCGCTCACAGTCCGTAAAAAAAGACATGATGATACAAATGGTTGATAAGCCAAAAACGACTCCTATTGGTCAAGATAGAGAAACTTTGACCTTAAAAGCTTTGCTTTATTTAAATGTAGCTGTTCACGCACAAGTCCGTAGACTGTTTTGCGTGGTGTATATCCCATTGTTCAGTGTGGCTCAGCTTGGTTACCCCGCTATAACGAATATTTTTGTTGTTAACCAGATATTTCGTTTTAACGGGGTCTTCGCTATAACGAACATCTTTTTCGGTACCGCGACACTTCGTTGTAGCGGGGTTCCACTGTATCATGAATATACTTTGTCATTTGGTGTAAAGCCAAATTTTCTAAACATGCTAAAGTACGACTTGAAATATTTTCGAGTGCACTTAAATCATGTGCTCACCGCTTGAAAATAGCTTAGATTTTGTGTTAAACCAAGTGACATTCTTCGGTCTTGAAGCGCGACATTCCAAACACGCTGGATAAATAAACAATAGCCTTTATTTGTTATAAAACTATGCTCAGTCATTTGCCCTGTTTGTCCTCGGACAATGCTTTTTTTCTTTTTTTCCCAGAAGCGAACAGTTTTCCGAGAGCATGGCTCCGCGGGGAAAACTGTTAGCTTTAAGGAACAGATAATGTCCAAGGACAAATATCCGAGCATATTTTCGCCACAAATGGAAGCTGTCGTGTTTGTTATCCTTCAAATATTTTTCACAACGCGCACAATTTTGAAAATTGGGGAATATTTCTCTGATATCCTCCAGTTTTAATTGGGGAATATTCGGTCACGTGACGTGTTTAGACCAATCGCACACGCTCGAAAATATTCGATGGGTTATAATTTATAATATATTGTTATACACGGTAAAAATTCCTTCAACACAATATATTAAAATTGCCTAATGCGAGAGAGCGGGAAATCCCGGACACAAGGGGATTGCTACCAAAATTTAACGAAACCACCAACAATTTAAAGCTTTAAACATTCCTGTTTATAGCCGTGTTAAATCAACTATCACTCCAACAACCGTAGGTGTCAGTGAGCAATTTCTGTTTGGAAAATTCATTCCCATAAACAGCCCAAACCATAGCTGTTTATGTTATCCGAAACAAAATGCTCTTCTGCGTACTACAGACCGGTTGCTGTTTCAAGTTTTAACCAGGTCATTTCTTCGCATCCAAAAAACTCTGTTAAACATTGGACGAGCCACACGGAAATTTATTTGCAAGGTGCGCTTAAGGCCTACAGCAATTTCTTTACCAAAAACCGCGTTCTTGAGCCGTTCTAGAGAAATACAGCAGAAGATGTCCTTCTGTTCTTTGATCTTTAGCAACAAAGCAGCTACGTGCTTAATTTTTTCGAATTTACTGCCGAACAATATAAATTGCATTTGTGATATATGTATGACTGATATTTTTATTCAGAAATTCTTCAAGTAATATACTTTGTCATCTGGTGTAAAGCCAAGTTTTCTTAAGTGCCACATGGGATTAGGAAGTGCACTTGAGTCAGGCGCTCACCTCTTGAAAATAGCTTAACTTTTAAAGTTAAACCAAGTTGTGACATTCCTCGGTCTTGAAGCGCGACAGCCCAAACATGCTGAATACAATATATTCTTGGGTCCTAAAGAGTGAACGCCCAAACACATGCTAACCGGTCAAGTGACTTCTGGAGACCAATGGCGCGCGATCAAAAACGTTTGATGGATTATAATATGTAATATATTCTCCGTTCCTAAAGCGTAAACGCCCAAACACACGCGAGAGAGCGCGAAAACCCAGGCACAAGGGCACAAACTTGTTTGCCACCAAAATTTAGCGAAACTACCTACAATTGAAAGCTTTAATCATCCCTGTTTATAGCCGTGTTAAAACAACTGTTACTCCAACAACCGTACGCGTCAGTAAAAAAATTCTGTTTAGAATTTCATTCCCATAAATAGCCAAAACCATCGCTGTTCATATCATCCGAAACCAGATGTTCTTCTCCGTATTACAAACCGGCTGCTGTTTCAAGTTTCAACCAGGTCATTTTTTTGCAACCTCTAAACTGTGTTAAACATTGGACGAGCCACACGGAATTTTATTTTCTAGGTAAGCTTAAGCCTTACAGCAATTTCTTTAGCGAAAACCGCGTTCTTGAGCCGTTCTAGAGATATACAGCAGAAGATGTCCATCGTTCTTTGGTCTTTAGGAACAAAGCAACTATATGCCTTTTTTTCGACGAATTTACTGCCTAACAATTGCATATGTGATATATGTATCAAGTAATGTACTTTGTCATCTGGTGTGAAGCCAAGTTTACTTAAGTCCGACATGAGATCTTCAAGTACACTTAAGTCAGGTGCTCACCGCTTGAAAACAACTTAGCTTTTAGTGCTAAACCAAGTGACATTCTTCGGTCTTGAAGCGCGACAGTCCAAACACCCTGGATACAATATATTCTTTGTTCCTCAAGAATAAACGCCCCCAAACACGCTATTATACTTTAGTGTATTGTTAGATTACTTTATTTTCACACGGTAAAAATTCCTTCAACACAATGTAATTGCCTATTGCGAGAGAGCGCGAAATCCCCGGCATAAGGGAACGTAATTGTTTCAGTGCTACCAAATTTAGCGAAAAAAACAGACAATTTCATGTTTTAATCCTGCCTGTTCCGGCATAACCGTGTTAAATGAACTGTTACTCCAACAACCGTACGCTTCAGTAAAGAATTTCTGTTTTGAATTTCATTCCCATAAAAAGCCTAAAACATCGCTGTTCATATCATTTGAAACTATATGTTCTTCTGCGTATTACAAACTGGCTGCTGCTTCA
>JAHPZR010043472.1:0-11334 GCA_019787425.1 Platygyra sinensis | reverse complement strand
TTGCCCCCGCAGGGTTTTGGCCCAGAGGCCAAAACCCGAGGAGGCATTATAGTCTCCCCCGCGTATACGTATAAAGAATGTGTGAAATATTGGTGTAGTATGCGAATCAATCCCGATTTGACGAAACTAGGCGCGCACGGTGGTCCCGGTTAATTTTTCAGTCAGCTCGCAACGAAGGCAATGCTACATGGGTAATTCTTGCAACCACGAACACGAGGAGGAGATCGAGGAAGATATTATTTGCTGCACGAGGAGGAGAGGATCTTGCCAAAATATATTTTAGGGCTGGTATCTGTCATCAAAGTAATTTCTTCATAACTTGAATTTAATGGTTATTCAGCAGTACGGTTTACGGTTGTTTCGATACAAAGTCGTTTCGATACAAGTCGTTTCGATACAAATCGAAGTCGTTTCGATACAAATGTAAAGTCGTTTCGATACGACTTGTATCGAAACGACCGGATACCAGCAGTACCAGATTGAACTTTTTGGTACAGAAGTTGATCTGTCGGACACAAATCAGCAACGGGGTCGACAGACTCGACCCAAACACCACATTATAAAGACCACGTTTATTTGGATCGCTTATTTTTACTGAGTAATCTTACGTGGCGTAGAGCCCATGTGACGGCTGGGTTGACTGGCAGGGATCCAAATGAAAAAGTTAATGTTTTGCGGCGTTTTCATTGAGGACAAAAAGCTTGACTTAATTTGCATAAAAGGCGACTGCAACACGATACTTCTCTTTACATCTCGGAAAATAAATCTCGACTTCTGTTCTGCTTTCGAGATACGTTTGCTCGTAGAGTCCTCGTTTATCAAAACAAATGATTTGTTTCAGTATCAAACTAGAACAACAGAGTGGTTTGATATTCTTTCCAGAATGCACTTCGTGAGAGTATTATGTAAAGAGTATCATGTAATAGAATGAGTTCATACAGAATGTGTTCGTTATTTGTTGATTCTTTGGATCATATTTATGATAAGATGCGTAAGTTACTTGAACAGTATGAGTGATATAGTTTACAAAAACTATAAAATTTCAGTTCATACAATAATTTAACGCAGTGGAATTTTTATAAGAATTTTATATCCTTGACGGATAAAATAGAAGCGGGGGCAGATTTAGTGTGAACTATTACTAGTTTAATTAGGTGACATCTTGTCATGAATTTTGAGAAGCATTTTGTGACTTAGCTGAATTTGCGTGCGCCCGCTATATACATGTGCTTTCGATCTCCTTCACGCCCAATCTTTTGACTATCAGCTAGTGGAATTTTGCGACTTTTGGAACGTTCTTTGCCATGTCCGACAACTTTTCGCGCAGTTCTCGGAAAGTAAATTTCAATTTATTCGTTTGAAGTAAAGCTATAATTTCGTGAATAAGAGGAGTGAATATGTTCATTCAGAAATCGACGAACACTAATTTAAAAACAGCGATTTTCCGTTTTTAGGCCATGACAAAATAAAAGAACCACAATCGAAGCTACAACAGGTTCACGATCCATGGCGCAGTCACGAAATATTAATTAAACTCACGCGAAGAAACTCATGTCTGTCATTAACTCGACATTTGAGTAGCACTCTTGTGACAAGGAACCATCTGGAAAATGTAAAAGTCAGCTAATGCGTGTTACCGTGGTGAACTTTGTTTACCTTTTTTTTAAATTTTTACCTTAGTTAACCTGGAAGGTTACTACATGACAATAGGTAACTTATGTAATCAAATGTTACCACGTTTCTAACGAAAAAAAAGCAGTTTTTCCTGTCAGTCTGCATTTTGAACCTAGTCTGCATTTTGTACTCGTTCTGCAGTCTGCATCTTGTATCTTAAGTCTGAATTTTGTATTCGGTCTGCAGTCTGCATTTTGTACTGACCGTATGACCCGGCCGTATGACCGGTTTTTATTACGAGGTTGCCCGTGAAAGCAAATTTATCCTGAATGAACCAAACTCCACCGCTAAATCTTCGATTAAAAGAGGACATTAAAAGCACAATCCCCACTCAAAATCTTCCCTTTTATAAAAAGATGAAATTAAAGGCAGTCCGCTGATCCTACAAATTGTAAAGGAACGCCGCAAAGGACATGTTTCACCTACCACAACAACTTACGCAAACGTGAAAACAGCAGATTGTTATCGTTTCTCTCTGAAATTAAAAAAGACCTTCTGCAACGCTAATTACCTCACCGGAAATTAATTTGTTGTTTTAACCTTCCAGTATACCTGTTATCAATATTTTTGTATTGCTTATACTACTGACAAAACCATTATCGATTAATTAATCATAAACAGTCTTTCTTTGACAGAAAATAGAAAACAGCTCATTGTGAAAAGTTCGTATAAAACTATAAACTGCAAATGAATTGTACGCTGACTTTATTATCACTCACTACACGTAAATCTTATGTTTCAGTGCACATACAACGCTCATGCAGTGCTCTGATAATGCTCATTTAATTCACTTCACGGCTGGCAAAAGTCCAGCCTTAGTATAACTGCGCTAACGAATAAGTAAATTAGACCTTTGTTCCACCGTGTGTGCGACTTGATTGTCGATCTAAATGTTTATGTATGTATGGACCTTAAATTCGAGGTTAAATTAAGTCATGTTATGTTATGTTATGTTATGGACGATATGTTGTTATTATGAGTTTGCCCGTGCGCAAATTTCTGCGATACAGTAAAAACCCACATACAAGAACATGTGATGTGGGGGTTCAGGCTGATGTTGTTCTCATATATGGCCAACGGTAACACCCCAACTATACATATCGTTTCTTAACGCCTCTCAACGCAGGAATGTTGAGATGGCCAAGTGGATAGCAAGTTTGCCTTGAAATCCAGCCACCGAAGTAAGGCCGAGGTTCGAACCCCCGGCGCGCATTGCCTTGTTTCCTCCCCACCTTTACTTCCGGTTAACTTCTGCATAAATTAATAAACACGCCGATTAAAAAGTCCACGCAAATTCCCGGATGAAGCCCCAACATCGCTATAACTCATTCTTGCGCATGCGCGCACGAATGAGTTAAAAATGCGGTATTCTGTTCCCCTGGGTGCCTTATCATGCCAAACGGATAAATGGAAGTGACTGCAAATTACTAGAGAAGCAATTAACACATCGAGAAGAAAAACAATTAATCAGCGCATTGCAAAAATTTGAGATGATGCACTTATCAAACGCGTATGCTAAAAATGTGACTAATTAACTTGCACCGAATAAATCTAAAGATATATATAAACTGACCTCTGGTTAACATCTAAATTTAATTTTTTTTTTTGAAAATTGCTGTCGTCCGGCATAACAAGACTCAACCGGGCAAAGATAAATCAAAGGTATATTTAATTATAAAGTTTATCTGTTTGGACAAAGCGGTCTGAAAAGCCGACCAAGGTTATCACAGGATTACCAGCAAACCAGACTTGATATGCGGAACATTTATAGTACAATCAATGATTATAACTTGTAGTTTGATACTTTAGGTCGGAAAAGTTAAAAACTGGTTTGGCAATAATTCAATACCGAGAAACCACTCATTGAAATAAAACAGTCCCTGCCTGTGAGGTGACCTTTCATTCGCCAAGAAATTAACGAAGTTCCTTCTGACGTCTAGAGAATGGGAAGGGCTATGAAGATCACTTGCCAAGAAAGAGTCATGTTCTCCCGGAAGCCTACATCATTTGTATAAGAGCAACGACAACACTTCTGCGACGATTAAATCGATCCCAATCAAGAAACCTTGCAATGGCACTTGTTCGTGATGTGTTGAAATTCGAAATTGTTAGTGTATAATTAGTGAGATACATACTAGGACATGTACAACAAAACGTGCACGCATGCCGATACTAACGTTAACCGACTCGTGGATGACAGTGAACTTCTCTTACCTTTATTGGAAGATGTCACGGTCGTCAAATACAGAAGGCTCAAAACCGTACCCTTGAAGATTTTGTGTTTGAGCGTTTTCATGCTCGAGGCGGCGGGATGTTCCTCGGTCAGCTTGTCAGTGAAGCTCTGGCGCTGTTGCTTTCATGCACGACTGATCTATCAGGATGTAAGTCCCCTCAAAATATGCACAAGAGTTTGGTTTCAAGTTGATGTCAGCGAATATCTTGCAGATGCATCATTGTCATCATCGTACTATCTAGGGTCAACAAACCACCAGTAATTTTTTCGAAAACTGCAAGGAGTTCGGGTCAAAGATGTTCAAGTTGCTATGCAGTTATAGTTAATCCAAAAACTAAATAGCACATAAAGAGAAAACTGCAAGTGAAAATATGTTGAATAGATTGGAGTCGGCAAACCCTTCCCAGGTACGTGATAATTTTCGTACCGCTGAGATTAGGAAACCTTTTGTCTTTTTACCAGAACATTTTTATTTCCATTCAAAGACTCACATCAATTTGTAAAAGATAGGTTAAAAATTTGTAAGTGGCTATTAAGTTTATATCAGTAGCTTACGTTATGCTACGAGTAGCAAAAAAGACAAATAAAGATACTACGCAAGAAAACAAACATGAACAAAGGACATGCAAGGCAAAAATAAATGAATGACAATGAATGAATAACTTCGTGATTACAAAAGGTGAATCAAGCTAAATTATTTCTTTGCTTGCTTACGTATTTAATCTATCTAAATATTGATTGATTTCTGGCCAGGACTAAGAGATTAGGAAACCTGGTAATCACCGATTACCAATTTCCCACCAGACGGCTCTGTTTTGGATCCCTCTCAAGTCAAGAATAGGTAATCCTAGTGAATGCGAGTAGAATAATTATTATTTTAAATGATTTATACTGCAAGTGATGTTTCAGTGAAAATTCGCCCAAACTTTCACGAGACTGAAGGCTTCTGGAATTGGAAAGAATTTCAATTAAATCCTTGATTGCATGCTGGCTAGCGCTGAGTAAGACTGACTGAGACAATTGCACACAGGTGCGCATTAATTTGCACTGCAGTGCAAATTAAAAATATTGGCCTTCTCTCTGCCAATCACAATGAAGTTATTTTCTCAGTTTATAATAAGGGACGCGGACGTATCTCGTTTGGTAAAACGTTAGTAAGAGTAGTGGCCACTACTCTTACTAACGTTTTACCAAACGAGATAGAGGGGTCAGTGACATGGGCTAAAACATCATCATCGTCACCGTCATCGTCGCCGCATGAGTAACCTTGCCCTTTGTATTTAATAATAAAAAAACTTAACAAGTTTTCTTCTTTCATAAAACTACTGACAGTATAGACAGCGAAAAGTAAACATAGAAAAAATTGTTTTTATTTTATTTCGCAATTTTGCTGCACAATCAAATAATTATGTTGTTAATATACAGCTTCGGAATACATCGTAAAAACTAATTTAGAAAATCCCTGTTGTATGTCGGTCATTAGACAGTCAGTTACGGTCAGTCGGTCAGACAGTCAGTCAGCTGTCAGTCGGTTAGTATGTCAGGCAATCATTCAAGCTCATTCATTCATTCATCTCTTCATTCCATCATGCGTCCTTCCATTCATCAGTTCAAACGTTTTCGTCTCTTTTGGTTCATTTATATTCACTTGTCATGGGATGTTTTAATAACTTGGAGCCTGTAGAAAAATCACAAGACTCGAAACGAGCAGAGTCACCATGAACACCCAAAAAAAGCATGCATCGATCACAGAGGCGACGATTTTCCATTCTTCCTTTCTGATATCATTTTTTTCATTTTGTCTCACGACATGTACCAGCCTTCGCACGTTCTTCAATAAATTGTCGAGCTTCAGAAGCATCTCTTTCATGGTGGCCTCAAAGGACGATTGGACATTATTAGAGCCTGTCATTGGATGCGCTTCGTTGATGGATCGCAAACTACTGGCATATTGTAGGTTATACAACTTCGGGAGTCCGAGAGTTGATGAAGTCTCTCCATAGAGACTAGAATCTCTCTCAGACGACAAGGTCCGACACCGGCTTCGCCCAGCAGAGAATAGACTGCCTCGAGATTTAGAATAGAAATCTCCCACTGAAGTGAAGCACCTTTCGCGGCGTGGGATTGGTTGAAGGACACAGTTCTGTCCTTCATGCGTGATTTCCTCCAGAACTTCCTCTTGTTCCTGCACGTGTTTTTCAATGACGTTTATCAATCCTGGCGGAACTTTGACGCGGACAATTTTTGCCAACCAGTTCAGGACAATAGTTCTAACCCAAGTGGGCATCTCCGAGACTGAAGGATTGTTGTAGTAGCATTTCAGGACCATGCAGGTTGCAACCAAGGAAAGGGCGACCTGAAGCATAAACAAGAAGAATTTAAAATATTAGAAATACCAGGCAATTTAGGGAGCGAATAAACTCTGGAAAATGGCGTTGTGGAACTTGGTGGATATTTTGATAAGAGTTTGAGTTGTGCCTTTGTTGCAGGAAGTTCGCGAGCTCAGTATTTAACAATTATTCACCGAAGCGGAGGTGAATAGTACTTGGCTTATCACCTCCGAGCTAGCCAATCAGCGTGCGCGAAAAGTACTCTTCACTTGTGTGGTTTATATTAAAATGCATTATGGGGCTTTGTTCTTGTAGTAAACCTTTTACGCTCAGTTATAAAGTGCATTGACCTCGTTCACTTTGACTTAGTACTGCTATAAAAATAGATTATATCAGGCAGCATGTGGAATTAAACTAACTAGCTCCCTAGAATGCACGTGTCACAAGGCCACTCTGTGAATGTTTCTAATTGTTAGCTCACCTCAAACATGATACCGGTGTAGTAAATGCTTATAAGTGGAATAACTTCAGAAGTGGCTGGCATGATCTCGGCCACTATCAACATAAACACAGTCATGGCCAGGAGGTTAGTGATAACCAGTGTGATGCGTTCACCCGAGTCAGGGGGGAGGAAGAAAGACAACAGCGTCAGGGCTAGAAACAACAGGACAAAATTACAATGTGAAATAAAATATATAAGGAGGAAGTGAGGAAGAAACTGTGGGGCAACGGTATATCTGACAGATTTGACTGTATGACCAAAAAGGACCCATTCCAAAACACTCACATGTTATTAGTGCGCATGGTATTATGAGGTTGATATAATAATACGTGGTACGCCTCCTTATATGGACTGTAAACGTGACGTCAGGATAAGGCTCGGGACAGCACACGTAAATGATTTCGTTCCTTTGCGCAGGTATACCAATCAAATCCCACTCTCCATTGGTAACGAACATCTTAACATCCGCTTCCTCCGCTTCCATTTGAAGGTCAACTCGATATCCATCGTATGTCCAGGAACCAAACTTCATGGAACACAACTGAAGAACAACAAAGACAATAAAGATGAGTAATATATTCTCCAGTGCATTCTTTAGTAGACCCCCTTAGTACGAGTATCGTTGCTTACGACAAGATGTTGCCGGGCGTCTGTTTAGTAACAGATCACCGATGACGTCTTAATGTGACACATGAGCCGTTATCTGAGTGTGTCACTGATGTCCTTACCACATTTCGAGGCCCACTGTGATCTATTATTGAACAGATGCACGGCAACATGAAATCTACCAGTTTTATATTAATAAAGAAATAAAATATTGTCAATGACGTCATCTATGCGGCTGTCCTCCCATTCGTCAAGTAACAACCAATCAAAATGCGCGAATTATTCGCTATAACATGCTCACCTGTTCATCAAAGGGAAAATAGTCAACGTTTATTTTGCAGGAGAAGGTGTAAAGTACTGGGCCGAGCCACATGTTCCGTCCGTTAGAACTGAGTACTATTTTGGTTTTGAATCGATCCAGTGCCCCATCCTGGGTGGCATCAGCACTGTAAAGAACAAACACATTTCCTGTAATCGTAGTCTGTTTTGGTAACAAAAAAAGGAAAATAAAACAATATGCTGACGATAACGGATGATTAGAAGATATGACATCATTTTAGGTGAATGATTCTTAGTCTACCGCTACTAATAGTAAATCTACACGCCTTACAAATTTAACCAGTAGCTTGAACAGAATGAAAAAGGAAAAAACATCGCCGTGTCACCTAATCTTTAAAAAGAGCTCATAATAAACTTCGACTAGAAAGGAGCCAGCAAAGACACGCAAAGCCTAGCTGTAGAAACATGGTGGTCATGAAAAAAATGGGTTTGTAAATAAAGAAAAAGTCTTACTGACTGGCCAAAAGAAAGTGATGATCACCACGTGTTGGTTCGAATGAGGGGTCTAATGTATCTTATTAGTTACTAACAATTCCCGATGGAAACGTGTTTTCTCCTACGTCTTCTCACGTGTATTGTAGCGCAAAAGCATTGTCCATATTTTTTGTTTGACGCTACCGACTCACTTGTTATAGAGATAAATATCTGGTATCCACACATCTTTGGCGTCGATATTGATTTGCTTTACGTTTTCGTAATCTGATGGATTCCAAGTCAAGAATGGGTTAAACCAGGCCTACAAAACAAAGGATTGGCTTAATGTGATGAGAGCAATCCATTCATGAGTGATGAGTAGCTATTGACTACCTTGACAATGTCAGATGACAACATTCATCGTCAATAACAACAGGAACGAAAAACATTTAAAGTTGTGTCCGTCTGCTTTTTAATACCATCCATCATCTGTGCCATGATCAGGCTGACTCCATAATATGATGCACATTGCCAGAGATGTAAACTTGGTCAGTATTGAATGCAGCACGGACCTGTAAAGTTTACTAGTGAACGAAAAAAGGCAGGAGCCCATCAACCGGAACCTCCATCTCCCATATATCCTTTAGTCAACCTTTGCACGTATCTTTCTATTTTTAGAACAGTCTTCACCCAGGCTAGCTTGAATTCCCAAGAACGCATATTGCATAGTACATTGTAATGTATTGTGTTGTGTTGAGTTGTGTTGTGATGTGTCGTATTTTATCATATTGCACTGTATGGCATATACTGCGCGCGAATCTAAGAGCCCCGCAGTTTCTAAAAATAGAAAGATACGCGCAAAGGTTGTCTTATATGGTTTGTACGTATGGGAGATGGAGGCTCCGGGTGATGGGCTCCTGAAAAAGGACATGACTCAATTGACCTTACCTGACGAATCCAAAGACTGACTTGCATCAGCTGATTTTTTTCATCCTGAAATTTACGTAAAACAAAGATAATTAATTGAAGGATTTACAGTGCTTTCAAATTTAAAGATTACGGTGTTATGTTAAGGTGTGTAAAAGTTCCTCCAGGTATATAGTAAGAAGGAGTGGGAGAAAGCGAAAGAAAAAGGAACGGGGAGGGATCTAAGAAATAATTCACCACACGATGTAATGAAGTATACTTCAAGTGCATGTATTCTCTTGCACAGCAACTGTAGAAGATTTTTAAAGGGAATCTCGGCTGTCGGCGCGAGTTGACGCTAAGTTGCTCCAAATAATGCCTTAATTACAAATTTTACTAGATAAAGGAAACGTAATATTTAATAACAATAATCAACGGAAGAGATTTCGGCCTTAAAACTTAGCGTCAACCCGCGTCAACAGCCGAGATTCCCTTTAACACACCCCTCTGTATCAGATGTGGTGGAACCCAAACTGGTGGATTATTTTGCTCTCCCTGGTGCATGGCTGAATTTTGACTTCCCTGGCCCTGGTCAATAGACCTTTCCCGCATTACACTTCAGTGCGTACGAACAATAGCACCAGAGCGAGGTTCGGGTGGACATTTTCATACATTTACTGTATTTTTGTCCACCCCAACCTCGACTCGGTGCCATTGTTTGTTGGAATGCGGGAAAGGTCTATTTTTATTTCTCACTAGTGTAGAATTTGGTCATCCATGGTGAGGCGTTTTGCTCTCCAAGAAAATTGACGAGCTTGGAAATCTGTTATTGTTTCTTCAGCTTAATGTGTTGGAAAAGGCATAAAAATAACGATCACTTAACTGAACATCCTTAACAGAAACTGTCGTCTCAGAACACTAGAAAATACGTTTGACAGTGAAAGCATTGTATCAAACTTGTCAATGACGCGAGCTTTCTGTCTGTGGATACATTCTTTGAGATCGAGTACAGCCGGACTGATATACATGTAAGATTTAATTACATATTAAACCATAAGAGCTCATAGGCCTCCCTGGTGCTGTTCTGGTGAAGAACTGGATCAACATCTTCGATTTTTGTCTGCCTTCCGGTAGACCTTTTGTCGAAAACCTGGTAAACAATCAGGTTTCACCAGGTCTGTTACGTACAGAGGGTGTTTTAATATATTATATTCCCATTGCAAAATTACTTACTAACAACACCTGTAGGTCATTAAATGAAGGTTCAAGAATTAAAACTCTCACCACATTGATTATCTGATGCAAGGAGACCCCAAGCTTCACAGTAACTTTATCACTTCTGTTTAGAACAGGTCTTAATTCAGGATCGTACTCAGTGTGAAAAAGGTCCTCTCTCAACCTGGCTTCCGCACTATTCGACTGATTCTTCTTTCCGTTTATTCCTGAAAGAGATTTGTTGGTAACAAGAGGTCCTTGATTGTCGCTCCATATGACGCATGGAATGTTACATGGGAATACTCCCTACATAATGACCCATACGGGGTGATTCAGTAGGGAGTATCCCTCCGCCCGAAAGGGCCGCGTTTTTCAGTCTTCAGGTATATACTGGTAAAAGGGTAGAGAATTCACAGGCTAAAGTACATGAAAGGGTAGGGAAATCTATCATTTAACTGTTACTCCTATATATGTCGAACATGAACTGCCGTCAGATAAAATGCTTGTTTTTAGCTGGTAATGCTTGATGTTCTCTGGCAATATTTTTTTCTTGTTTTATATTTGTCATTTATAAATATAATAACTACACATCAGTGTATATTATAGGCAAGGAAGCTCAAAGAACTCAGTAAGCCTTATGTGAAGGGCTACCTTAAATACCTAAGTTTTAACAAGGGTTACGAAAAAGGATGCAATGTTCTTAAGAAGGTATGTGAAAGTGATGCCAATAAAAGATATGCAAAAAGGGCTACCTTTTCGGCCAAAATGATACGCGAAAGGGTAAGGGGTTAGACCTTGGGGCTTGAAATTGTTCCACTATCAAACGTTTTATGAAAACGTTAAAAAAAATCCAATAAATAATGGGGTCACCGTGCTTGTTTACACGTCAGCGGGCTCTTAAATGGGGTACTTTTACTGGTTGCGCGTTAAAAATTCGAATCACCTTCATACAGAATTAAGTCTTGGTCATTTAGAAGACGCAAAGTTTTATCTTGAATGCAAAGCTTCATTTATTGACATAAACCCGTGTTCCGCTATCAAGCTTTTTTCTTCTTCAAATATGTTCTTTGCAAATACCTGAAAAAAAACGGGAGTCACAGTGCTCGTTTAAGAGA
>JAHPZR010043464.1:0-11497 GCA_019787425.1 Platygyra sinensis | reverse complement strand
TGCACGACTCCCAGGAAGACCACTCTTACGATATGATTTCGTGCTTTAAAAAAAATTGATTGATGATGAAAATTACCCAAACCTCCACTTTCAAAACCATTCCATATCATTCATGACTCCTAATATACAAGACTTAATTCTCTTTATCACACAGCCGTTCAAACAACAAAACTACCAGCTTTTCCGGGATTCTCCTTTCCTTACTTCGGAGACCCGGCTGGTTTCTACGCACCAGGCCTCCTACCATTCACATTTCTGCAGCCAGCACTCTCTAATCCGGGGAACATTCACATGGGGATGTTCCCACAAACCCAGGGAACTTCTGAAGTCGTTTATGAGCTGGCCGCTCACGTGCTGTTCTCGGTCGTGGACTGGGCTCGAAAGCTGCCAACCTTCAACAACTTGGTGGAAAGCGACCAAATCACGCTGCTAAAAATGGCTTGGAGTGACCTGTATCTACTGGAAAGCGCCCGCAGTCCTATTCATATGTACCTTCAGCAGCTATACGCCACAGCTAGCATGCAGGCCAGGCAGGTTTCCATGGAGAATATCCTTAAACGGATGGAGCATGCGCGGTTGTTTCAAGACCAGGTGGAGAAGGTTCGGTCGCTTGGAATGGATTTGACAGAGCATTTCCATATCAAATGTATTGTCTTGTTCCGAACAGGTGAGGTCAACAGTTCCTAACTTGATTGTTTAACCTATTTTGGGAAGATTTCTCTTGTTAAGATCAAACATTTCTTAATCACATTTTACCCAAATTGAAAAAAAATTCTCTTTTTCTCAAGAGAATTTAATAATTTTTTACCGTTTTCCCTCTACGTATAGATATAAGAGGCAAGCAGTAATTATGGTAAACTCATCCACAAAACGTACGATATCATGAAGCCAAACTGTGGGGCTGGTGGTCAAGTGTGTCACTTGCTTTTATTGTTTTGATATCAAAATTTAAGGAATACATATAAAATAAAATTGAACATCGTCACTCAAATTCTTCTCTACACTCAAAGTGCTACTGCGACCAAAAATCAATTCTACTTTTTCCTTAACTGAATCACAAAGTGACCGTAGTCTCAACCCTTCATTTCACAAAGACACCTGTTTATTTTGACTGAAATTTTCCAAATTAATGGTCCACCATTACGAACTTTAAAATCTTGAGAGAGCTGGGTCGAGGATAAGATGACGTCAAAGACTCACTAGTTTCAAAATGCAATTCGTGTGCAGTTTTGCTTGTACAATAAGCTGCATTTACACGCTGCAATTTTGAGTTAGTGAGTCTTTGACGTCATCTTATCCTCGATCCAACCCTCCGCATGAAGTCCAATCGGTCAGTTTCGAACATGAACGATGGCGGACCGTGAAATCCTAAGCTTGCACTAAAAGAAAACAGCCTTTTGGATAAAATTCGAAGCTTAAAATTTTGCCAGTGAGGTGTCAAACAAGCACGCTTTTAAAATGTGAAGGGAAAAGGAAGTGATTTTTTTTTATCATAGTAGCAGCTTAATGCCAAATCCTTTTAAGGATCGCACCTACAGGGAATCATGGTAGTGTTTATCAAAACGAATGTCCAGTCCATGATGATGATGAATACAACTTCCATGATTCCCTGCAGGCACACCTCACTGCAAGACTCGCCTGCAAGGAATCATGGAAGTTGTATTCATCATCATCAGGACTGGACATTCGTTTTGATAAACACTACCATGATTCCCTGCGGGTGCGTCCTGGCCATTGCTCATCAGTCTCCCATTCAAGTCCATAACGCAGCAACCAACTCACACCGTAAAAAGATAAAAGGTCATTTATATTTATGACAGAAAAGAAAATTAAGCTCGACTGTCCCTATTTACCATTAAAACTGATGAAGACTAAGATAGCATGGTAAATTTAAATACAAGAATTACAGAATTTAGTCCTGATGCGAAAAAGCTGAAGCGAAAAAGCTTTAGAGAGTTTCAGAGATTTCAGTTCTAAAATTGAACATTTAGTGGTTTAAAAAAAAAACGGGATTTGAAGCCTTGCGAGTTTCTGTTTTCAAGAATGGCAGATGCTTACATTAAGACAGGTTTTAGAATGTTTCTGAGATTACTTCCTTTCCCGAAAATGTCCCCTACGCGATAGCCAATATGGTAGAAGATGTGGGTTTCCTGTGGTTTCTTACTAAGGCCAAAAATTTAATTGTTTCTGTAGACGGTTCACCCATTACACAGCCCCAGCAAATTGAAATCCTTCAAGACACTTCCCAGAGTTCCCTGGAACAGTATATTAGAACCCAGTACTCCAGTCAACCGACGCGCTTTGGAAAGCTGCTTCTTATGTTATCATCTCTGAGAAAAGTCGAGCCTGCGGTCATCGAACAGCTGTTTTTCGCAGAGGTGCTGCGTGGCGCATCGATGGGAGACGTGTTAAAGAAGATGCTGACCAGTAATTCTTCAGCACCGATTGTTCACGGGTCGTTAATGGCTTAAGATGACTGCGATAGTGCTTCGCTTTACACGGGAGAGAGAACTTTTGGCTTCGTTGGTAAGATGATCAAATCATCGTTGAAAAAATGTAAACTTGAGCAGCTGTTTAGAATTTCAACATGCTCTGAGACAACACTATTTATATACAGTCAGGATGTTGACAAGCCGGATCTATACAAGATTTATTTGATATGAAAACAGGCTATTTTTCTAAAATAAGTCTAATGTAACAAAAATAAAAATTGATAATCATAGGTAAAAACTTAAAGTGGTACTATGATCAAATTTATACCCCGTGATATTTTAGGTGTATCACATAGAATTCCACGAAAGAATCAAAACGCCGTTTACCGTTTGAAAATATCTGCATTAGTTCCAGAGTTTGAAAAATGTGCAAAATATGCAAATGAGATGACTGATGACGTCATACACTCAACTCAATATTATCTCAAGTACATAAATAGAGCTATCTTCGCCAAGATATTGAAACACAGATTATTGAAACTTGGCGGGCTAATAGTTCTATAGGAAACACACCCGTAGCTATAAAAATTATGTTCCCATGGCAACTCCTCTGTCCCAGTCCCCACCCACTTTAATTCAATATGTTAGTGATTTTAAGCTCGAAAAACGCTAAACAGGGCCACAAACTGTAGCTAACATATTTATATGCCTGCTGGATCATACATACGAGGCACCATTTGTAAATATGAAAACAGAACGCTGAAAGAGGCCAGAAATGCTTTTAATATTGGGGAGGTCTGGAACCCAGTATGTTGCCATGGTAACAAAACTTTTAAGCTCATATTGTGTTGCACCTTTAGTAGAACCTTACTGCAAAGAATCAAACATTTCTGTTAAAAATTGGCCGAGATATCTTTTTTCATCATATTTGATCAAAATTTGGTTGAGTATATGACGTCATCACTTGGCTAATTTGCATATTTAAAAACTTGAATATCTCTGGAACGAAAAGAGATATTTGAAAAAAGTAAATGGCATTTTTCTTCTCATACAGACTACTTGTTTATGTTTTAAAATGGCTTCAATACGAAACATGCGATTTTCGTCATAGTACCACTTTAATGAAACAGATGTGAATAATCACGTTTTCGTTAAAATTATGCATGTAGGGTGCAGAGGACATTTTAATTAATAAAGAATTTTCTACTAGTTGTTCAGATAAAAAAATAACCATATTTTATAATCTTTCAAACGAAAAAATGCTACCAGATAAGTCGACAAATGGCTAGAAAACGTTAGGTATATAAGTATGAGGTCGTGTACAATTTTACAGAGAAAAACGCTGTTTCACTGTGCGCAACATTGTCATATAACATGACCTAACATGGTGTTGATGATGATGAAAATAACGATGACAATGACTTCGGTGATGACGATGACGATGACAATAATGATACTCTTGATAATGATGATAATGATGATGATGACGACGATTACGATGACGATAATGACGATGATGATTATAATGATGATGACGACTACGATGATGATGACGATGACGATAATGACGAGGATCATGATGATGATGATGACGATGATGATAACGAAGATGGCGTCAGTGAAGAAGATAAAAGGTAGCGATGGTAGTGAAGACAGTATTAAAAGCAAAAGGCTATAACAGCGCCAAAGATCTTGGCATTCAAAAACACGACAAGCATGAAGACAAAGAACTTTACGATAATAATGATGATGATGACGTCGGTGACGGACAATTGTACTGATATGGTAATTACAATGGTTAAAGACCACAGGACCAAAAACGACGTCCTTGAGAAAGATATGTTACTGACGAATAATGAAGATAGCAAGTGCAATGGTATTAGGAGAACATGAACCTCGGCATGTAGCTAATAATTTGCCGTATGATTTGGAAATCATAGTTCTCCTTACACAGTCAACTGTGGCTTATTCTTAAACCAATACAGACACTAAATGCATCTATTATTATCGGGTAACTGCGAAATTCCTTAGTAATATATAAGCTCATTGTCTGTGGAGACGCCGTCGTTGTCATTATTAGGGACCTCACGCAAAACGCAACGCCAACGACAGCGAGGACCTCACTAAACAAAAGGTTTAATGAGCAAAACAATGGCTGTGCCCGTACGTTGTAAATCTTGGTACATTTCTTTGCAGTTCTCTGCAAATCAAAAACGTGGAACGACCAAATCCTGCGTTGTCTTGAGACCGTGAACCTCAAAGGATTTGTATTTAAAATTGAACGTATTCGTAGCATATTCAGCTGGGGCAAGTTTGAATACTGACAGATACTGAATATATAACTAAATAAATGCGAAATTTCCAAATTAAAATTAAACAGAAACACGTTTTTTACTAGGCGTCGGCCTCGCCGTTGCCATCGCATGTGCGTCAGGTCCCTATAATTAATTTCCCTGGTGACGAATCAAAGACGATAGCCTTCGCGAATACTATTTTATATTTACTAATTAGATAAAATGTATCCATCAAATTGAGAGTAGCTTTTGATATATATACAAAAAGGATTATTAAATACACGACAATTAAAACTGGTAACACGATGAGATTAAATAATTTAGAGGAACTAAACTAACGTGATCGGAAGACTGGTTTACACTAAGGCATAAAATATATAAGCATAAGCCGACATAAGCAAGCGCAGAACGATGTTGATAATTAGCGCCTTTCGTTGGGAATTTCCATAATAAATGGTGCGTTTGTCGGCTTAAGCTTATCCTTATGCGCTAGTGAAAACCAGCCTTTACGAGTCGTAACAGTATTTCAGCGATGCCGTTAGACGAACAGAAACGCGCGGTGATAATACACAGTTAAATGTCTAAAGCGGCCTTCACACGGCAAACTTAAGTTGGCAAACTCGTGTTGGCAAACTCAAGTTGATGTGCACGTGAACGGCACAAAAACAGTTGGCAAACAAGTTGGCAAACTGTTGGCGACAAATAGAACTTGCCTCTATTTTCGCCAACTTTCTCGTGTTGGTAAACTCGACGTGTGAACGGTTGGCCAACATGTGTTGGTAATTTTCAACCAATCAAAACGAGCTCTATTCACATGATTTATTCGCGTGACACCACAAAATGGGTGACGCGAGTCACCACTTTTTAAATTTTATGTCAAAGCGGCTCACAATTGCCCGGCTGTTCGGGACGTTTCATCTATAGCCTACAAAGATACTAAAAACAAACAAAACAAAACGGAGGAGCGCGCGGACAAACTTGGTTTCGTCCAAACCTTTCTAATTCTCCACCGCTTTCTGGATCTTCTATTCTTCTCCTCTGTTTCACTCTTGTACGTGATTGAAACTGCACTAAAAAGCGGCCATGTTGGAAATTGCCGTGTTTGTTATTTGCCACGAGTTTGACGTGTGAAGGAACGAGTTTGCCAACTTTTGAAGTTTTCCAACACGAGTTTGCCAACTTAAGTTTGCCGCGTGAAGGCCGCTTAAGACGTAATAGCCCTTTTCACGGTTAATTTTTCTCATTTACATTACAATGTAATCCAACACGGATGCGAGGCAAATTCGGGCTAAAACTACCAAATAGCCCGAAATTGCCTCGCATACATGCTAGATTTTATTGTAATGCAAATGAGAAAAGTTAACCGTGAAAAGGGCTATTGGCAATCCATTCAACATTTTCCTCCTCGAAAATCAAACTAGCAACAGCACTTTGCCTTGAGCAAGATTAGGACAACTACATAGACTTAAACTGACTTGTTAAATCGATTTTCTGGAAAACAAATACCGTGGAATATCTATAATTTATGATCGTTTCATATATTATTTTTACTCTACGAGATACATTATTATAATCATTATTACTATTATCATATTCATACTTCATATTTATAGCCCATTATCAAGTGTATGAGCGAATTTAATTAAATGATTTTCAAAATATACTATTGGTTTTTTTTTATTATTTTAGTTAAATTTTATTCAAATATACTTACATGAAAATCTTTATTTACTGTCTCTATCAGAGTAACATTTGCAAAACCTCTTCAATAATTCCATTATTGATTCCTCGGAGAGATTAACATCGAAATTCCACTTTTCAATATCAATGCAGAGCTTAAAAAAACGATACCCTGCGAGACAGAAGTTCCTTGCTTTTTCTTCTCGCAGGGTAAAAAAACGAATGGAAGGAATTAACAAAATGATCAGGCAATGCGTCGGTAATAATTATAATTTTACTGTTCTGATAACAGAGTAAGGATTATTCTATCTCTAGACGTGAAAGCAGGCAACGTTACATTGGGAGGCCTTTTTTCTCATCAACAATAAAGATTGTGGAGGACCGCAACGCTCCCGGTTTAGGGCATGCACAGGGAATGTTTTATGCCATGGAGGAGATTAAAAAATGACTCTAATTTACTTTCAAATGTAACGCTTGGATTACAAGATGCATCTCTTGCCATGAAAGCTACCCCTTTTGTCGTGTGGCTATGTTCGCCTAACTTAAGCATTCAAAGTAATAAAATTTTCCTTTTTTGCTCTAAATATTGTTAAGCAATCGGCTAAGTATCTTCCTCTTATCGTAAATCTCGTTTCTTTATTTTTACACATCTAAATCCTAATTTTCTGTCATTGTATTTTCGTTATCTGTCGTTTTCCCTGTTATCGTAAGTTGCTTCTTCATTCTGTAGGGGCTGAATTGTTGTAATTTGTTATGCGACAAAACCACTGCTCGCGATCGCCTCGAATAGCTGTAGCTAACTGCTAGGATTGCCTATGTTTACTTCGTATGTTTTTAAGCCCCTAAAACTTGAAACTTGAACTTGATTGGTGGGGCAGATTCCATTAGCTCAATACTTGTGGGGAGCCCTGTATTTCATCGATCAGTTACACTGCTACCGAGTGAAGAGTTAGAGTTAAACTGAGCCCTGATTTTTTTCAGGCTCTCTTCGTTTCCAATTGCTTAAATCAAAATTTACTGCGATGAGTCACTCTTCACTTTCATCCACAACCGCAGTTCAAATATGAATTATTTCATATAAACTGTCACAGAGTAGCCATTGTGACATGCGCCACAACACTTGTGAGGCTCCAATGGAATGCTGGGAATGTATGGTTCGCTCCAATCGATCTGTAGGTCATTACTGTGTTTTATCCTGAACAGAACATACCCACTACAGCGGCGGTGGAGGTGTCCAAATACACTTTCCACTCCCCGGGGGTGGATGGTACTCCCTATAAGTGGCCTATACCTTTTTCCGGCTTCAGGTTTGTGAAAGGGTAGGGATTTCACAAGTTGAGGTATATAAAAGGGTAGGTAAATCGGTCATTTACGTATTTAAAAGGGCCTTTAATTATAATATTTCGAATAGACGCTCCTTATGGAGGGTCTCAATTGGGGGGGGGGGGGGGGGGTGGGTCCCCTTGATGGTTGACGGTTAAAAATAAGTCGTTTTGACGGTTTGAAGGTTAAATTTTAGGTCATTTGACGGTTGACGGTTAATTTTTCGGAATGACGTTTATCACACCGAATTTAAAGGGCGGGGGGGGGTACTCCCTTATATGGCCTATATAGGTATGTGCGGCCCTAAAGGGTATGGTTTTTTCAGCCGTTTTGCGTCATAAATAGGGTATCAATTTTAGCTGATTTTGGCTATTTCGGTCATAAATAGGGTATGGTGTTTGATATCTAGCCTTGATTACTATGGTTATGTTTTTAAGAAACTTTTGCACCATTATCGCAAAACGGAAAATCCCAAACGCCCTTCAAAAATTCTGTTCATGGTATTTTAACAGGATTTTTGAGGTAATAGCGACCTTTAGATCGGAAGACGAGGACGACTACGAGTACGAGTTTTCTGTTCTGAGCACGCGCACTTCGAAAAATGTCGGCCTCAAAACCTTATGCGCATGCTCAGTATGGAAAACTTGTACTCGTAGTCGTCCTCGTCCTCCGATCTAAAGGTCCCTAAGGTCAAGTCATAAATAGGGTTTCGAATTTTTTGGTCAGGTCATAAATAGGGTAGAAAATATCGCAGATTTTGGTTCATAAATAGGGTAGGGGTTTGGGGACGCGGGCCGCACACCCCCACCTAATTTTTCTGGGAGTACCCCCCCACCCCCCCCCCCCCGGGTTTAAAGGTCAGTTCTCGCCGCTAGCCGGTTTTACTCGAGACTAACAAGTACCAGTATGTATTTCTGTGATATACTTAAACCATCATTTTATTAACAGCATAACTTGACGGTCTCGATCGTTTAAGGATATCTGAGAAACTCAACCTCGTTCCCAGGGCCTTTTCCGTGGCTTAGGGTGGGCCCCGCCAACACCGCGGCAAAACGTATGCGCATGCGTGATCTTCGGCACATTTTCCGGTTTGCACGTGTTGTTCGTTTCAGATTAATTTGTTGTTCGCCTTGCGGTGTTGAAAAGCTTGCTGTTGTGATATTTCGTGAATCTGCCAGCCACAGATGAAAGAGAACGGGCCCACAAATATCAAAACTAAGGTATGCAGAACAAATATATAGCTTGTTTGCAAACTACTGGTCTCGGAAATGGCCTCCTGGAAATAATCTTTTGACCTCGCAGTGGTCGCCACATTACTTTATTAGTCAGTTCGTGTTGTTGATTTATTCCTGTTTTTTCAATTGCTGTTGCTTGGACCACTACAAGATTAAATCCCTAAAGGGCTTTTTTTAGGTGACATGTACAGAGAACAGGGGCACCCAACGACAATTTTCGGAAATATATCTGTTCGGAAGACGAATTTGAGATCTAGAATTTTCGGAAACATTTTTTTGTAAAATTTCTTGCTTGCCTGCTCCTCTAAGATTTTCGCACATCTAAAAATATGGTATAATTGCCTATTTTTAACGGATTTTTAACCCTAAAAAGGTCACCTATAATTTTCGGGAGCCTTTTTTCTGGGCTGAAATTTTCGAAAAGGTAAGTTTTGATCCCTATAATTTTCGGATCACTAGAACTTTCAGCTAGGAAATCCGAACAGATGAAAAATTTTTAGGAGATAAAAATATGCCTATATCTACCGTTTTTAAATACCAAAATACTTTCAACAATGCTATGTTTTTAGTGGTTTGAAACTACGCTCTCGTTGGGTGCCCCTGAGAGAAACCTTCAAGTCTATTCGTTGTTTAACGATTTTATATTAGGCTTATTGAAACTACAAATTTCGTAATTCAAGTGATCCCCTGAGACGTTATTAATTTTACGATTTCAACTTGTAGAGCTTAAAAGCTCACTGAAAACTCAAGCTACATGCAAGAGTCAAGCGCCTGCATTGGAAATGCAAAATTTCGGTTTTAAAGTAATATATCAAACATGAGAGACAGTGTTTCGTCAGGATAAACCAAACACCGAGAAGAGAGTTGAAAATACGACGCGCAGCGAAGTATTTTTAACGAAATTCGAGGTGTTTAGATAGCCAATGAAACACTGTGTCGAGTGTTTGAAATATCTTCTCAATCGAAACAAAAACTAAGGAGTAAACGGAGAAGTAAAATCGTCAAAATCAATTCTAATTAAGATCGGGTGTCCTCCTTCACGGTTGTGATTTTCTTTGTTCTATTAAATTGATGAATTATTGATGAGTTTGAGAAATAAATTTCAGTTTTACTCCCAGAATTTCTTCATATAAGCTTACTTCTTGAAGTTTACATGTTTTCGCAGACAATAATTAAGTTAAAATGTTTGGCCCACTACAATGCATAATAAGTTATTTATTCGGGTCCAAAATGAAATTAAGCTGGTGGTCAGTACTTAAACTGACCACCTCCATATATTATAGCCAAATCCTTGCATGTAAATAAAACCAAAGGTGTAGTTGACTAAGACCCTTTGAGTTTTTGGTGTGCTCCTTTGGGATGATCTGGATCAAGATCATTGATCCAAGATCAGTCAGGTAATATGGCATCATCCTTTCCTGAAGTGATTGCATCAGATCCATTTTGTTACATGTACACTACAATCCAAGTGATCGTAGATATTGATCCTTATCCATAGCAATTCCCAAAGGAATGCACCAAGCAACTGAAATTGTTCAAAAGTTTAGTTATCTTTTTTTTCAATTTGGGTTTCTCCTTTGAAACACTAAACTTTGCAAAACTGTGTGTACTTAAACTAACTATATCTTTTTGGCTTCAAAACCTTAGATACCTTAGATAAGATGTTTATTACTCTCAACCCGCCACATGTAATTATTACATGTGACGGGTTGAGAGTATGAACATCTTATCTAAGGTTTTGAAGCTCAAATGTTTTTTTTTTTTAAACCAAACAACAGTTACAGTTAGGTTATTGGAAGTGTCAGCCATGATACTACGCCTTTAAGGCTGGTTCTTCACTAGCACATAAGCATAAGCACAAGCATAAGCATAACATAAGCATAAGCAAGCTGAGAACACCCGCGACATAAGCATAAGCATAAGCGGAAGGAACGAACCCACTTATTTGTCTTGTGCTGTTCTCCACTTGCGCATAAGCATAAGCATAAAGCACAGAGAAAAACAAACGTGTTCGTTTTTTTCTGTGGCGCTTTATGCTTATATGCTTATGCGCTTGTGCTTATGCTTATGCGCATAGTGAGAACAGCATAAGACAAAATAAGTGGGTTCGTTCCTTCTGCTTATGCTATGCTTATGTCGCGGGTGTTCTCACTTGCTTATGCTTATGTTATGCTTATGCTTGTGCTTATGCTTATGCGCTAGTGAGGAACCAGCCTTTATTAATTTACAAATGAGGAAGCAAATATTTAAAGTGAGGATCGGAGACAATTGCTGTTTAACAAAATACTAGTTCCTCTACTTTAATCGACACTGATAATGCCAACCATGGCACCAAGTTGACCATGTAAGTAGCTGTCCATGACTGTTACGTTTGTTGTTTTTGTCCAAACCAGGCTGATGGTCATGCCATTCATGATTACAACAGCAGCAAGATTGTCTTCTTTGGTGAGAGCTGTTCTAAATAAAATGCCAGAGAACTTTGATGGTACCATATATGGATTTTCATTCAGGATGGATAGGTCAAAGGAGCTTC
>JAHPZR010043461.1:5000-10153 GCA_019787425.1 Platygyra sinensis | reverse complement strand
TAGATGGCTTAATAACATAAAATATAGTTTCTAACTTGATATGGTTCAGTTTTCATTTTCATTCAAACATTTGTTCAGCCTTCTGGTCAGATTCTCGATATATCCAGATTGAGTGGCTAAAGGAGATTCAATTCTAATGAAGCTCATTAAAGTGTCTTCTTGGTAGAAAGTCACAAGCACGCACAGTTCTGTCAAATAGAACTAATATGAAATTATAAAATACCCCTGCTAAATATGAGTACTAGTCCAATCCTCGATACAGTGAAATTACTGGAAACTTTTGCTGAGTACTGGATCCAGATGTGTCTATTTTGAATATCTTTTATGTATGTTATAGGAATTCAACTACTCTCTCCAGTGGATAAGATCCTCTTTTAGAAATTATCACTACATACCAAACCGCTAATGACACAGCGGTAAGAATAGTTTATTTTACTATACTGTTTTATTTCATTGTGTACTTTAACCGCAATTAGTGCCAGTCTAGTCCTCTGTTTGGAGAGTTTTGAAAATCATTGTTGATCCTTCAGCAAAGTATTTAAATTGTACAAAATGAATGGTATTAATTGTATAGCAGGAACTTACATTTATTCAGGGGTAGTGGTGAGGCTTGGTTACCCCTCCCCCCGAGTCCCAGTGGGGTTTGGCAGGTGGTCCACGAATTTTCATAGTCCAAAAGAGTTGATTGGGCATCCAAACTCCTGACTAGTCTCATATCCTCTGAAAAATAAGGTGCCTCAAAATTTTGTTGATCGGTAGCATCTGAGAGACTTCTTTGTTTGTTTGTTTACAACATTTTATTTTGCCGTATTGTCTTTGAACTGTCCTTGGGCCTGTTTGGCATTGCAAGGATGCGGGTGTTTATACAGATAATTACCTTAATTTTGTATTAGACAGAGGTTCATCTGCTATAGTTGTTTCATTCCTCTTGTTGACTGCCGTCTCATTGTAATTACACCAGCTGCCATATATTTATTCTGGTTGATCTTTTGAATCTTGGTAATCCTTCACCTTTCAAACAGCTGCCGCGTGTAGTTGTGGGCCCTAAAAGCAATGGCAAGGACAGTCATGGTTGTGTCAAGCGCTGATTGTCATTTTGTCGTTGAGAGTTGACTTCATTTTACCAAAGTAGACATGAGAGTTTTTTATTGCTGAAATTCATGACAGCAAAATTGTGTTACGAGGTTGACTACTGTCTTAGGTTGTGTAGTCTCAATGAAGGTTACTCATTGCAAAATTTTAAGATGTGAGGTCCCAGCTGTATCAAGTCTTGGGTATTTGCAAGAATAAAGCTGACAAAAATAGACTTCACAAAATGGACCTCTTGCCATTACTGATACAGTGCGCCCTAGCCTACAGAGCTTGTCCAAGCCAACACGCAACTGTTAGTCCTGTGTGTCAGGCATCCAAGCGGAAGGGAATCAAGGGGCAAGACACAACGTGTGAAGCGGCGCCCCTCCATCCCCTGCTCATTTTTGACTATTATCCTCTCCACATCTACAGCTCTTGGCCAGGCAGGCTAGCCAACTGTGAGTTGCTTTAAATGTTTCAAGTTTCAGCACAGAGACCTTGTGCAATTTGTTTTCAAATAGATGAATATTTTCATTTCTGTGTCCAATGCTCTTTGCATATCATTTGAAGGCTATAAAATAAGTTTTCCCTACGAGCTAAGAATCATGTAGACTAAACATTTCCGGTTATTTCCAGGTATGGGCCCTGGCTTTTTACACCACACAGAATCTTGGGCTCCAACATTAGCTGATGGCAGTAGCCCTGTTCTTCCAGCGTGTGTAAAACTTTCCCAATTTGTATTATAAATTCTCAAATATATTCTGTAATTATTGTAATGTTTCGAACCAAAAGTAATTTGTCTAGAGGTACGAAGAAAAGGTAACGATTTCTTCTTTTCTCATTCATCTTTTGTTATAGGAAGGAGTAAGCCCAAATGAATTTAGATAGTCGTAGCCAAGACGTCATTTGGCTTTCCAGTTGGATCAGCTACTTTGGCTGATGAGGTAGGAAATTTATACATTTTACCCAGCATAGAAGTGTGACGGGTGCCATTCCCATGAGTGGCCATGTCCCTGTGATTCAAAATGAGTCCTCTTGGAAAAAGACTTCCATGTTAATGTTTGATTTGCCACAAAAAATGAAGTGTGTAGGGGGAAAAGTATTTCCCTGCTGAACAATTTTGCTTTCAAGACTTGTGTTGATGCAGGTAAAAGGCTGGACACGCGTGAATGGCCTGTCATCTCGATAAACCATTATTCATGGAAGAATAAATAGTAGTATGAAATAAATAAGAGAGAAGTTGCCCAAGCCACCCAGATGTGAAAAATCTAACTTCAGTGGAAAATGCATACATATTTGTTGACCTGACGAACAATAGTGATTTGCCCATTTGCTTTCTGACAAGTTTGTCTGTTGCACTCGTTTTGAGGTAAAAGGTGTGGGGTCCTCAGTTGGAGAAGGCCCTCTAAAATGTTCAGCGACGTCGTTTAAGGGCTACAAAGTAATTGGTGACAATACTGAAAAGCTTTAGGTGAGCTGTATTTTCTCTTTACTTCAGGTGGGCTATTGATTTGTGGGCAGCCCATGTTGCAGAGGATCTTGGGAAAGCTTTGTGTGTGAAGGTTATGTGAGGGTCTTAGGAGCGTCTATCAGCGAAGGCCGAGAATGTGCCCATGTGACATGTGTTTTGACTCTAGCTGTTGTGTCACCTGACTCCGACTCGCTAATATTCTTGGTGAAACCCAATGGTCATCTAGCCGTAGCGATGCTAAGAAAGCCTATATTCTTTTTGTACGGCCGATTAAACGTGCACAAATTATGATATCAACTGTGGCTCTATTTCCGCAAAGTCCACGACTTCTTAAAATCAATACCATCGCTTTTTCGGTGGCCATGTTAACTGTTAACTCAAATCTACATTTGTAATTATTTAATTTATTTGTTGTTACTTTGTGTCTGTCTGTTTTTTTAGGCTGAATTATTTGTATTATGTAGCCCCCTCGATTAAGCTTTGGTGCTTTGGGGCAAACAATGGAAATGTAAGTTTAAATAAATAAAAAAAGAATTTGCCGAAAAAAATAATTTACCAGTGATTTCATTGTATACAGCCATGCTCAGTCAAGTTGTAACTGAATGTATTAATTAATAAGGTTGCTCATCAACATTCAATTAGTTTTGTCTATGTATGTACTCCCACATAATTAAAGCATGCCAATTCTTGTCAATTACTCTACGTCTTGCTCCATCCTATTTCACCCCCTTATATCATCCCAAATGTATTGCACAAGGCATTGGTGTAATACAAATGCAGTCTGGACTTATAACAATTTTTAGAGAGTGGATCAAATTTTGGAACAGAACCACTTGCAATTGTTTGCCAATTTAATCTTAATCGCAGGTTTGTGTAATCAATATGATTTTCGTTTTGCAACTGACAATGTTTTCTGTGGTTTTTAGGATTTGTGGTGTGATCGCAGGTAGTGTTTAAAGGCATGGTTACTGGAGGACATTTAGTATGGATGGTTGTTGGGATGGATAAGGTTGAAAGCATTTTTGCCACTTATGGTCCTGAAGTTAAAATTTCCGACATCTTTTTGGCGTCACCTCCTTAACAAAGCGTTGCAGAGTAGCCTAACTCTTATTTAAACTTCTTTTGCAATGGAAAGTCTCTTGCTCTGTTATTTCAAGATTTTTGAAATATTGTAAGTGGTTGTATCAACTTCTTTATTATAAGATAGAGTCCTGTGCATGCCTCTGACTTCTCAAGAACCCATTGTTATCAGAGTATAAATCTCGAAAAGCCTGCTTTTTTTTTTTATTTTTCTCCCTATATCATAAAGCAAATGAAGAAGCTAAGCCGTGTATTGCACTGTGATAAACACTCCAGCCATTTGAGAACAACTGGAGAATTGTGGAACCACATCACCTATGACTCATGTTTTCTATATTTCCCTCTTGTTCTCAACATGTGTCCATTGTGTTTTTATCAGGTTTAATTCACGGCTTACTATTTCAATCAACTTTTTTAGGAAGGAAAATCTGGGAAAAAGGCTTTTTGTTTACACTGGGGAAAAGGTGGCAAGCGAGAAGTGAGTGCATCTTTTGCTTTTTGATACTTGTACCATGCTGGCCCTAAAACAATTTCCTTGAAATGGTTGTTCATGTTATGTTTTTGGAGGGACAAGTTGCATTCTGTTGCCCTACACATTCAGTATTAAGATCTTTAATATTGGTCAGGTTCAAGGTTAGTACACTTATACTGGAAATGAAACAGATTATGGCATCTGCCTCTTTAAGCCCCTTGCAGAGTAAGACTTGTTACTCCCTACTGGGGTTTTTCAGGACCAATTTAAACAAAGAACGATAAATAAAATTAATACTCAAATAAACACAATTTGGTTAAGAATCCCAACTGGCGGGAGGCAGACCAGCTGGCTATTCACAAGCGTAGCTGAGAAGTTTAACTCGTGGCTACCGAGAACTACATCAGCTGGCTGTCCGAACGGGATTTGAACCCAGGACCTACGGATCGTTGCCTCCTAAAATGATGTTGCCACCTTCACGTCTAGTATTTAGCCAATCCTGATGCCTCCATGACTGCTTACAGATAGGTAGAACCCTCTTTCTGGAACCCTGGGGATTCTGTTGTAGAGTGGAAGAGCCTGTCTGAATCCCCCTTTTCATACGACCATGTACATATCATTCTCATCTTTTTTCAGATCAATGGTGAAGCAGAGAAGATCCTTAAAGAATTTTCCATTCCCAAGAAGGGAAGGTTTGTTAGCTTTCTTTCACTTCAAACAATCAATGGTGTGACAGAGGTATTATTTCTCACACCCTCCAGGGAATTTTCCAGAGCAGTAATCTTGGAATTTTTGCTTTCCTATCAGGTTTCTTTTTCATCTGACATTCTTTCATTTTTTGTCTGTTCATCTGTTGGTTTATCAACATTATTCTGGGTGGAGACATTATGTTATGTTCTTGGGCAAGACACTTTACTGTCGCACTGCCTCTCTCCACCCAGGCCCCGGTTGTTCAAAGGCTGGATAACGTTAGAGCGGTTTTCAAATGAGTGTCGTAAAACCAAAACCAAAGTAATTACTCTAGCCAGTCACAAAGGACACAGACAATACAGTAAACCA
>JAHPZR010043460.1:0-13054 GCA_019787425.1 Platygyra sinensis | reverse complement strand
AAAAAGTTAGAATCATCTCGTTCAGCTAGTGCTGTCAGTAGCTTTCAATTTAAAAAGCACGCTATTGTTTAATTCTGATGAATTAGCATTTCATTATTATTATTATTACTATAGTAATTGGACTGAGTGTATTACAATTCGTAAGGAATCGGTCTGTTCGACGAAACAATTAGGGATTAATTGTACGCTGTGAACAGATCGGACTTTTTAGTAATTTCCACGAGTGGCTGCCCGCAGCCACGAGTGGAAATTAGAGAAAAAGTCCGATCTGTTCACAAGTACCAATTAATCCCTAATTGTTTCGAGAAAGAAGACCGATTTCCTTTTTAATAATAGGCAACCGTTGAAGTACAAGCTTCTGGCTGACGTCTTTTTGCTATTGACGTGAATGGCTAGCAATGAAGGCAAGTCGGGTGTGATAACAATATAATGTTAGTTTAGTCTTTAAGTTTCTCCAGACGAATTTGGGCGCAACAGGTTGCTCCATACAGAATAGTTATTTTTCGTTTCGATAAACGGAGCCAGGCATAGACGTAGTGTCAAGTTCTCGCAAGTTTGTAACATTAAGTTCAATTTCATTGGTCTTTGAAGCTGGGTCAAAACTCTGAACGCATGAGTCGACTCTTTTTGATGTTAATAATGGCAACTAGATGATACAAGGGGTAATGAAAATGTCAACGAGTCGGAAACCAGTTCGAGTTAGCGGGTAGACAGGCGCACAAGCGTGTTTATATTATTGAGCGAAAACTTGGGGCGTGAAATCGTTTTTAAAAGAATGAAGTTTAGCAGCCTGTCAATCTTTTAAACTTATAGATCATGGAGGCTAAAGATAGGGGGCAAACGGAGCGAGTTCATATCGGGGAAACTGAGGATAACTGTTGGCACAAGACTAAGTGAAGATTGAAATGGGAGAGACTATTTCAAGTGACGGTGTGTCCGTGCAAACAGAAGTTTGTAAGTTTTTAATGTTTTGCGAAACCTAATCGCACTTAAATTGGCTTTTGGTCTTGGGTCGGGCGGCTTCATGAATTCTTCAAGATATACGCCAGCTGGACATTTTTGTTATAGTCGCCTCCAATCTTGGAAACGACCATCCTTCCTTAATTAGATTTCTCATCTTCGTAGGGCTTGACTCGGCAAACGTGACATATATCGCGGCCATTTTCATTCTTTGCAGACTTGAAGCGTTCATTGCCGAGTTTGTAGTCTTCCTTGCCTTCCTCTAAACCAAAAATGTTGAGTCCCTAGTACCAAGTTGTGTTTTAGTCCGACAAGCCTATCGCCGACTCTGGCTCCGCACACAGCTGCGTCTTTTTCTTCTTTTACCTACTTATTCGTGTGAGAAATGCTCCGAGAACTCTTCACGATGTCGAGCGAGAGATTTTCAATGTAGCCTTTCGGATTTTCCTCTCGGAGCTCCCTCCAAATTATCTGCGTATCTAAGTTGTGGTCCGATTTTGTTTTTGTTTTTATTACTACTGCTTCTTCATACAAAGCATTTCTTGTTTTGTCGTCAACGGCAAATTGATCATCTTCCAACCAATCAGAAGCGAGTTTTACGGTAAGCAGTATTATTAAGGGAGTAATCGGGGGGGGGGGGGGGAGCGAGTAATTGAAGCGCGGAGTCGATTGAATTACGAGCACGATTAGTCATGAATTGGACGACTAACACCAGGTCCAATTGTACTAATTAATGCGTATCTATAACCAATGTCGGGAAAAAGAAAAAAGTCCTTCTACGAACTTTTTGTGAGCTGAAAACTTCTGTAGCGCTTTTCCTAAGTTTTGAAAACTGGCAGAAAAACATTGGTAAGAGAAGCCCGTGAAGCGTGCGTAATGGTGGCGTGAAAATCACGTGGGGAGATCCAATTACAGGTGTCCGATTACACAGAGTTCCAATCGGACAGCTGGAATGGGACACACCCACGTGATCGCGCGCCTAGTACCGTGACAAAATAGCGCACGGAGAACAATCACGATAGGACATGGAGCCCATTAACCCGGAGCTTCCATCATTCCATACAGACCCTCTGAGTCAACCCTTTCCCCGTATCTTTTTATTTTTAGAATCATCTCCCCTGAGTCTTTCGCGGGTTTCTTTTAAACAGCCATCCATGAGAGAGCTGTGTCTCTATTGTTATAAGTCCCAGGCATGTCACCGCTTTTCAATAATGATGGCAGCGAGGCTAAATTAATCCAAGGAAGTTCTGATATTTATGAGCCAACTTCCACAGCAAACCAGCAAGTCTTTTCAACGCCCGAATAGCGGGCATATACAACACGCAAAACATTCACAGACTTGCGCGTAAACAGCTAGCATTTGAATTTATGTAGTTCGCTAACAACCCAACTGAGAATAAACCTTACTTGAGAACCAAAAGCTCATTAGATAGCTGCGACATTAGTCGTTGCGACATGCCGACAAGAGCGGTAATTCACGCAACCTATGACTCTAAAAAATCTCGCTACAACCCAGGGCTAAGGCTCAACTTTACTTAAATTTCTCCTATAACTCAGCTTAATGTCCCCCATAAACACGAGTGAAGCAAAAAGAAAGGTTTAAGCTACAGAGGCAGAGAAACTGTAATGTCAAGTCAAGAACCGAGGAGTCGTTTACGCTTGTCACCCCAATTTTACAACAGTAACCCCGATGTATATTGTAGATTAAGCATGCAAACTCCAGTCGCCGTCAACACGGAGTCTAAGCGAACATAAGGAATGGTCCTTGTTTTGTTGATCGCAGTTTTGTTTTATCCGAAGAGTTACCACACAAGCACACGAATCAGGAAACTGAGAAGCCTGCCTCGAAGTCTTCGAGTGGGACCATGCGACAAAGGCTTCAATTCGAAGGAATATAGAAATGTCGACCTTCAGCGGTAGCTCAGTAAAGTTCCTTGTGCCAGATTTCCGATTTGATCCAAGTCTTCAGTTACTTGGTTCTATCTGCTTGCTCTCCGGGAGTTTTCTTCGCTGTTATATCATTCATGCTTGACGTTTCGTGATCTTCTTTTTTATCGTCAAGACCGCTAACACTAGTCGTCATGCATCGCCTAGATCTTCACGACAATCCATAGTGTTTCTTGCTTTTGTCGGTCTTGCCTCCACCAAAATCCGAATCATACAGAGACTCTCATTTTACAAGAATTATATAGCAACAAGAACGAAAACAAGCCATAAAACTCCATACCACCATGAAAATACAGACGATTCGCCTGTTGGCGGTTCACACGTATGAATGCCACCTCCAAGTTTTCTATTACTTTATAACTTCAGTTTAGCCTTAATACCCGTTTTCCCTCGGTTATAAGATTGGAAAAAAGGGATCAAATAAAAGGAACATTGAGAGAATCGCCCCTTCCCCTTTGGCCGCCATTTTTCTTTTGGCTTTTATTCGGACGTCGCGAAACAAGATCATTTTCGCGGGAAAAAGAAGTCCCCCGAGATATCACAGTTCTAAAAAATAAAAGATATGGGAAAGGGTTGACTCAAGGGTTCAACTGAGATGGGGCTCTGGGTAATGGGCTCCTGCGATCCGAGAATTTATGTTTAAGAATACAATTATTATGATTTATGATTATGTTATGATTATGATTATGATTATTATTAGGAATTTATTGTTTCCAGTCCACAGACTGGAAGTTAGAATCGCCAGCGTAATACGAACCAACACATGAAAGTGCTGCTCAGTAGCTTTCTCTTGAATGTTCGCACCACCTCCCCGAGGCGACCGTCAGGGTGTCGTGCTCTCCCCCCCCCCCGGCCCCCGCCCCCCTTGCGCTTGTCAAGGTCTGCTTGCTCTAGCACAAAAGAGCGCCTGTTTTTGTCGGGAATGTTTTCTTGATGTTGATCACCCAAATTCTCAGAACACACATAAAGAAATATATGTCAATCAGCGAGGAGAATTAACGTTATGATCTGTGTACTACAAGGTTCGAATAGAATTTCTCTTAATTGAGTATTTGCTTCTCACAGGAGCAGAGATCATTTGAGACCTCAAGCGACACTCAGCCCCTTCTGGGAGACGGCCGGATACAGAGATTTTGATTGTACGATCACAATCGAGTGTTATTGTTCTACGAGTTTTGAAAGTGGAATGCTCACTTTTGTTAAGTACAATTTGCAACTGCATCCTCAGGAGTAGACATGCAATTTGCTTTCTCGGAATCACTTCTGTACGCAGCAGGGACTGACTAGTGTCGAGATGGACTAGGTACGATTTTGTTAGTTCGATAGTTAGATTGTTCGTTTTAGCGCGGAGGGGGGAGGGGGGGGGGGGGGAGTACAGTGGATCCCGATTTTTTGCGAACCTCGAAGGGAAACGGATGCTGGTTTTCACATACTTCACTAAATTTCAAACTTCAGAAATATTGATCCTCCTGAAATTTTACTTTCATGCTGTATAAGAGCAGCTAAAACTAATATTCATACTTATTTTCACTCCGAATGGGTTCTTGGTTTAGTGATAGACTACGCTTGAATTTCTAAGCTTTTGCGTGACGTGACATTTACATGACGGGCGAGAGAGCTGTTATGTTGGTTTAAAAGGTGACTTATTTCGGGGAATTCGGCTATCTGAACAGTTCTTGTATTAGAATAAAGTACTATTGTTACGTTTTTGAGTTATTCGAGAGATAAATTCACTCTTTCGTAGCAAAACTCGTGACAGATGTTTCTGCTGGTTTCCGGCCGCCATGTTGGTGGCCCATGTAATGGGCCAACAGCATGGCAGTCCTCCCGAACAATCTCTATAAATTTGGGGGGAAAACGTTTCTTCGGGGGCAATATCTTCCATGAGAAAAATTGCTGTGACCTGAATCTTGGTGAGAGTCTTTGTATATGTACCTGCTTCTCATTTCCAGATTCTGGACTTAATCTATGGAACGGTTTTGATTTTTTATTTGATCCTATTTTGAATGGCGTGACACTGAAAACCAGCAATAGAATTACACTGTTCAACTGAGGGGAGGGAACGAGTTTCGTCCGGTTTATCATGAGGTTTAAAATCGACTGTTCGAGAGGTCTGGATTCCACTGTGTAGTGATCTCCTCCCAGACTCGTACCTAGTCGCTATTTACGTGTTTGGGAGTGAGAAGACTGGATACTGGAGTGGATACGGTGCGCGGGGTGTCATGGGAAGGTGAGTCCCCGCGCGCTTCACTCGATCCAGACCGCTTTCTCTTTGAAACGGTTCAAACTTAGCCGTAAATAGCGACAGGGAACAAGTCTGATCTCTTCCCTTATATCTCTTTCCCTTTCCCTTTCCACGTAGCGCACACTCGCACACTCATACACGCTCTTAATTTTATTCTCATTGTTTCTAATTTAAAATGATACAAATTACGAGAACTTGCCTTTACTGAACATTTCTCTTATTATGGTACATACGAAGTAAACATGCATGCTTTTATTGGTAGTAGCTATGGACGGGCTATGGACTATTTCCGTAAACTCCTTGTAGTCGTTTCATAATAGCAATACAGTGGACCCCGTCTTACAGCCGCCTCTGTTAATACAGCCACCTCGTTATTACGACCTCTTGATGATCAGTTCTGGCCGCAGCAAACATTTTCTAATTTAAAGGAGCACAGTTAGGGTATTTTGAGTTATTTTGACCATCGACAAAATAACCGTTAAATTGAAGAAAACCTGAAAATAATACTTTACATGATAGAAAAAACATCAAAGAGACAATAATAAACCATCAGGGAGCAAGGATGGTTAAGGATGAAGGAGATTGACACGGATTACAAACAAAGAAATTGAACAAATTAGGCTAAACTTTTCAAATCGTTCAACCGTGACTGTGGGGTTTCACTGTATATCATACTTGTCATTGGTAATATAGCAGGCACTCACTCATGGCCTATTGCAAATCCGCAGATCTGATTGGTTCTCTCATCATTGACTATTCGGCATTATAATATAGATAGGACCCTGCGCGCGCTCTGATTGGTCTAAAACCCATGTTTTATTAGAGTACTGAAAAGCGTGTTTTATAGTTTTTCGCGTGTAGAATCTACATTGTAAAGCAAATCAAGAAACCTAAGACGTGTATTACACTGTGATAAACACTCGAGAAATTTGAGAACACTCGAGAAATGTAGAGAACACTCGCCTCTGGCTCGTGTTTTATCACAGTGTAATAGCACGGTGTAGGCTTCTTTATTTCTTAAATAGACTACCATCGTGCTCGCGCGCTTTTCCCTTGAAAAGTTAATTATAATAACGCGTTCTTGATTTTTAGTAATAACTAAAATGATACTTTTCCGATTGCTATCTTTTACAATGTGTAATAAAGCAGCTAGACAACTCACCCTTGCTTTCTACAAGCAATAGTGAACTCCGCTGCACATGTTCTGCCTCCACCTCCCACACCGTAAAATCCACGGTTGAATTATTCCTTTACCAAAGATGTCTCATTTCTCAATTTAAATGTTAAATAGGAATAAATAGGAGTATAAAAAATGCACTTCCTTTTTAGGCTAATCGTTAATTTTGACAAATTCATGCGCCGTGAAATTTAACGATATGTCTATTGTTGGTATCACGATTTGAATCAGCGAGGTAAAAAATAAAACATTAAATACACGTGAATAAAATATTTCCAAAATAATTGAACTCCTTTGTATTTTCCTTTCTGTTTGAACACGAATTTATAAAAACCACCCTGAGCATAATTATTGTAACTAGAAAACTCTAAAGCAAAACGTGTCGTTATTAATAATAATTCTCTCCCCCGGTAATTTTGGCTTGTCTTGGTTTTCCAGTTGCTCTTCCCGTCAAAAACCATGTCGAGAAGGCGAGGCATTACTGCATGCGCGTTGGTTGATATTTGATTGGCTGCGCAGTCTGGGAAACCAACAGTTAGAATTGAGAAAAAAAAAATTGGCCGCAAGAGCTACGGGAAGGCTGTGAACAGGCTCTGGCTAGAAGGCTCTGATCACGGCTAGAAGGGTCGAGAAGGAACTGGTTGAGAGTAAAGGGGCCTTTTCACTTCTTTTCGTCCATTCTCGGCTGGAAATGTAACAATGATGCAAGCCTGATTACTACATGATAGAGCTGAATGCCAAGAATTGCAACCGTGGACAGCTGTTTCGACCTTATTGGGTCACCTCAGCACGGTGTAGCAAGCAATTAAGTAATCGGTTGATTAGCCGATCATCCACTAAATGCAGATGGTGATGACCTCAGATGAAACTCCAACCCAAATTTTTGCAGATTGGCTAATGTCACATGTAAAACGCGTTACAAAGGACAACGGGTAAAATCCAGAAAATAATGTCGTCGTCGTTGGCCCTGATTTTTCTGCGGGACAGTTTTTGTCTCTCAGCATACTCCTTGTTGCGACAACGACATGATATTCTGGATTTTTCCTGTTGTCCTTTGTCATGTGTTTTACAGGTGACATTGGCCAATCTGCAAAAATTTGGATTTCAGTTTCATCTGAAGTCATCACTATTTGCATTTAGTGGGTATGGATGATCAGTCGATCAGCTGATTACCTCATTACTTGCTACACCGTGCTGACGAGACTTAACAAGGTCGAAACAGCTGTCCACGGTTGCAATTCTTGGCTTTCAGTTTGGACTCTGTCATGTCGTTGTCCATTAAGCTTTCTACGCCCCGTAGTTAGCAGCTTTGCATCACTGTTACGTTTCCTGATCAGATCTTTTACAGATCTTACGTAAACTGGCAGCAGTTTCGTTTGTGGTCACGTTTTACATCATTGTGTTTCGACTAGCGAGCCTGTTCACAGGCGAGAGCCACGGGTCACATTCGTTTCATTCAGTGAACATTGCAATGTATTAATATTGGGTCTGTTGACAACAACTTCGTCTGATTCTTCGCGCTTGTTCGCACGGAAGCCGGATTTATGAGTCGTTCACTGGTCTGGTCCACTTCAAGTAGTAGGTATAACTTGTAAAGTTCTATGAAGATGTTGTTGGGGACATTGTGGTGGTTACTGTTGGAGTCGCCACTGCTTCGAGGGACTCGTCGTACAAAAATCCTGCAATTTATAAAGAAATTCAACGGGATAAACGCACTTATCAAACAAGCTAAGCGGTTTTTTAAGTAGATGGCGGACTGTGATACAAACCTTGGGTAAGTGTTTGCCTAGTTCCTACGTTTCCCCCAGGCCTTCACGGTCAATTGATTTCAGTGACTTGTCTGGGACGAACGGCCCGAAGTACTTTTTTCTCCTCCAACTACGTGGTTCGAAAACGATTGATCGGCGGCGAAAGTTGAGGCCTAGGAACTAGGCAAGGAAAGTGTAAAGTCACGCCGTTTTTGACTGACATTTGAAGTCCATAACAGATATACTTTAGCTTTTCAGACTACTTAATGGTTATTTTAGCCCGTGTTTTTTACAGTCTTTAGTAGCCATAACTCCGAGAACTTACCAGCAATGCTGGCCGTCATAAAGCAGGCGATCGTTGCCGCAAATAAGGTCCTCAGAGCTATTTTCGCCATGTCCCCCTGTCGACTGGGAGCCATTGGACCCAGTCCTCCTAGTAATACGCCCAGTCCAAGAAAGTTTGTGAATCCACAAAGCGCATAAGTAGCGATGACTTCCGAGCGACGCTGAAATAAAAAACAAGATGACCGAGTTAACAAAAGGTTTATGTAAAAATGAGGTCGTCTTTGAAACAAACGGTCATTCCGGTTTAAGCTGGCGCCAGAAGAAACAGTTTCAGAAATTTTTATTCCCAAAGTCAGATAATTCTGTGATGTGGAAACGACAAAACCTCGGATTATCTTCGGAAACCTTCGGAACATTTCTTGTAAGTGCTCGAATTAGTTTTAAGTTTCGTAATTCTTACCGATATTGTGGGTCCTCCGTTCATGTCCTGTCGGTTCTTTATGTATGGAGCCATCTCAAGGTAAGCTATGAACTCGTTGAGAAACGTTTTAATACCCAGGAACCTCCCACCGTATTGCAGTCGGCCCAGTCCACTCCCATGAGGAACGCAAACGGCATGAACAGGTACGAGCAGATTGTCTGAAGAGAGGGACGAGAAAGGCGATGGACAAGTTAGCTGATTTATCGTTTTCACTCAGGTTTAAGGCCATGCGTTTTCGTATGAAAACGCTTACTTTTTGATGCGTTCTCGCCTATCGTTCACATTAAATTGCCCGAAAACGCTGATGAAAACGGTTTCGAAAGTGGAGCAGAAAAAAAACCGCTCCATTTCTAGTGTGGATAGGTGAAAAGGCGGCTTTTGAAAATGATGACGAAAAAAGCGTCATTTTCAGTTAGTGTGGGCGATCGGCGAAGACGACTCAGTGTGGAACAGGTAAAAACAAAACGAAAACGCTAGTGTGGTCGAAAATATTTGGTTTTGTTTACTTCGAAATGAAAATGGACACTACTGTAAACGGAGCCTAAGGGACCTGCGCACACACGGTTGCTTCGCTTTCAAAAGGTACGACTCGATCGCAGACGATTCCAGTGTCTGATTATTATGCCACGTGATACGCTCTCGCCAAATTGAGACAGAATATGACCGAACCATCTTATAGGGATTGGATTTTTTGGATTCGACTTTCATGATCATGACAATGATTTTCAACGCAATCTCAACTAATGTAAACGACGAAGTGGACCAGACCAGTGAACGACTCATAAAATCCGGCTTCCGTGCGAACAAGCGCGAAGAATCAGACGAAGTTGTTTGTCAACAGACCCAATATTAATACATTGCAATGTTCACTGAATGAAACGAATGTGACCCGTGGCTCTCGCCTGTGAACCAGGCTCGCTAGTCGAAACACAATGATGTAAAAACGTGACCACAAACGAAACTGCTGCCAGGTTTACGTAAGATCTGTAAAAGATCTGATCAGGAAACGTAAACAGTGGATGCAAAGCTGCTAACTACGGGGCGTAGAAAGCTTAATGGGACAACGACATGACAGAGTCCAAACTGAAAGCCAAGAATTGCAACCGTGGACAGCTGTTTCGACCTTGTTAAGTCTCGTCAGCACGGTGTAGCAAGTAATGAGGTAATCAGCTGATCGACTGATCATCCATACCCACTAAATGCAAATGGTGATGACTCAGATGAAACTGAAATCCAAATTTTTGCAGATTGCCAATGTCACCTGTAAAACACATGACAAAGGACAACAGGAAAAATCCAGAATATCATGTCGTTGTCGCAACAAGGAGTATGCTGAGAGACAAAAACTGTCCCGCAGAAAAATCAGGGCCAACGACGACGACATTATTTTCTGGATTTTACCCGTTGTCCTTTGTAACGCGTTTTACATGTGACATTAGCCAATCTGCAAAAATTTGGGTTGGAGTTTCATCTGAGGTCATCACCATCTGCATTTAGTGGATGATCGGCTAATCAACCGATTACTTAATTGCTTGCTACACCGTGCTGAGGTGACCCAATAAGGTCGAAAACAGCTGTCCACGGTTGCAATTCTTGGCATTCAGCTCTATCATGTAGTAATCAGGCTTGCATCATTGTTTACATTTCCAGCGAGAATGGACGAAAGAAGTGAAAAGGCCCCTTTACTCTCAACCAGTTCCTTCTCGACCCTTCTAGCCGTGATCAGAGCCTTCTAGCCAGAGCCTGTTCACAGCCTTCCCGTAGCTCTTGCGGCCAATTTTTTTTTTCTCAATTCTAACTGTTGGTTTCCCAGACTTGCGCAGCCAATCAAATATCAACCAACGCGCATGCAGTAATGCCTCGCCTTCTCGACATGGTTTTTGACGGGAAGAGCAACTGGAAAACCAAGACAAGCCAAAAATTACCGGGGAGAGAATTATTATTAATAACGACACGTTTTGCTTTAGAGTTTTCTAGTTACAATAATTATGCTCAGGGTGGTTTTTATAAATTCGTGTTCAACAGAAAGGAAAATACAAAGGAGTTCAATTATTTTGGAAATATTTTATTCACGTGTATTTAATGTTTTATTTTTTACCTCGCTGATTCAAATCGTGATACCAACAATAGACATATCGTTAAATTTCACGGCGCATGATTTGTAAAATTAACGATTAGCCTAAAAAGGAAGTGCATTTTTTATACTCCTATTTATTCCTATTTAACATTTAAATTGAGAAATGAGACATCTTTGGTAAAGGAATATTCAACCCGTGGATTTTACGGTGTGGGAGGTGGAGGCAGAACATGTGCAGCGGAGTTCACTATTGCTTGTAGAAAGCAAGGGTGAGTTGTCTAGCTGCTTTATTACACATTGTAAAAGATAGCAATCGGAAAAGTATCATTTTAGTTATTACTAAAAATCAAGAACGCGTTATTATAATTAACTTTTCAAGGGAAAAGCGCGCGAGCACGATGGTAGTCTATTTAAGAAATAAAGAAGCCTACACCGTGCTATTACACTGTGATAAAACACGAGCCAGAGGCGAGTGTTCTCTACATTTCTCGAGTGTTCTCAAATTTCTCGAGTGTTTATCACAGTGTAATACACGTCTTAGGTTTCTTGATTTGCTTTACAATGTAGATTCTACACGCGAAAAACTATAAAACACGCTTTTCAGTACTCTAATAAAACATGGGTTTTAGACCAATCAGAGCGCGCGCAGGGTCCTATCTATATTATAATGCCGAATAGTCAATGATGAGAGAACCAATCAGATCTGCGGATTTGCAATAGGCCATGAGTGAGTGCCTGCTATATTACCAATGACAAGTATGATATACAGTGAAACCCCACAGTCACGGTTGAACGATTTGAAAAGTTTAGCCTAATTTGTCAATTTCTTTGTTTGTAATCCGTGTCAATCTCCTTCATCCTTAACCATCCTTGCTCCCTGATGGTTTATTATTGTCTCTTTGATGTTTTTTCTATCAATGTAAAGTATTATTTTCAGGTTATTCTCTTCAGTTTAACGGTTATTTTGTCGATGGTCAAAATAACTCAAAATACCCTACTGTGCTCCTTTAAATTAAGAAATGTTTGCTGCGGCCAGAACTGATCATCAGAGGTCGTAATAACGAGGTGGCTGTATAACGAGGGCGGCTGTAAGACGGGGTCCACTGTATTGCTATTATGAAACGACTACAAGGAGTTTACGGAAATAGTCCATAGCCCCGTCCATAGCTTACCAATAAAAGCATGCATGTTACTTCGTATGTACCATAATAAGAGAAATGGTTCAGTAAAGCAAAGTTCTCGTAATTTGTACATTTTAAATTAGAAACAATGAGAATAAAATGTAAGAGCAGAGAATTAAGAGTGTGTAGAGTGTGGTCGCTACGTGGAAAGGGAAAGGGAAAGAGATATAAGGGAAGAGATCAGACCTGTTCCCTGTCGCTATTTACGGCTAAGATTGAACCGTTTCAAAGAGAAAGCGGTCTGGATCGAGTGAAGCGCGCGGGGACTGACCCTTCCCATGACACCCCGCGCACCGAATCCACTCCAGTATCCAGTCTTCTCACTCCCAAACACGTAAATAGCGACTAGGTATACGAGTCTGGGAGGAGATCACTACACAGTGGAATCCAGACCTCTCGAACAGCAATGATTTTAAACCTCATGATAAACCGGACCGAAACTCGTTCCCTTCGCCCCTTCAGTTGAAACAGTGTAAATTCTATTGCTGGTTTTCAGTGTCCACGCCATTCAAAATAGATCAAATAAAAATCAAAACCGTTCAATAGATTAAGTCCAGAATCTGGAAATAGAAAGAAGGTACATATGCAAAGACTCTCGCCAAGATTCCCCAGGTCACAGCAATTTTTTCTCATGGAAGATATGCGAAGAAACGTTTTCCCCAAATTTATAGAGATTTTATGGAGACGCCATGCTGGTGGCCCATTACATGGCACCAACATGGCGGCCGGAAACCAGCAGAAACATCTGTCACTGAGTTTTGCTACGAAAGAGTGAATTTATCTCTCGAATAACTCAAAAAACGTAACAATAGTACTTTATTACTAATACAAGAACTGTTCAAGATAGCCGAATTCCCCCGAAATAAGTCACCTTTTAAACCAACATAACAGCTCTCTCGCCCGTCATGTAAATGTCACGTCACGCAAAAGCTTAGAAATTCAAGCGTAGTCTA
>JAHPZR010043455.1:17500-19165 GCA_019787425.1 Platygyra sinensis | reverse complement strand
AAATGTTTCAACCTAGGTCAATTTGTTTCAACCTTGGTCAGTTTGTTTCAACCTAGGTCAGGGTTAGGGTTGCCACTACTGTGTTTTTGTCTGATTTGAATAATTTAAGGAAATGTATTACCACTATTGTGTATATGTAATTAAAAAAATTGGGGAACTTGCATCCAGGTCTTCATGGCTCAGTGGTAAGGCATCAGGTCATGAACCCAAAGGAAAACCAAAGGTCTGTGGTTCAAGGAGGGAAAAGTAAGTGAGGTAAGTAGAGTGGAGATGAAGAGAAGAGGGGAGATAAAGAGAAGATCGAAGGTGCCAAAAATTTTTTTTTTTGTTTGACGCAAAAAAAAAAAAGAAAATTGAACCAGTTCAAAACATTTTGTACTGGTTCAAAACATTTTGTACCAGTTCAAAACAAAATTGTACCAAAGGTACAAATTGAACTACAACATATACATGTATGTAGCTCAAGGTGACTGGACTATTACTTAAATTAGCATTACCTTTACTGCCTTCTCCTTGGTTGCCTGCCTCTACATGTACATGTACACTGGGATCTAATGAACTTTCAGTAGTGCCATCCTTCTTTCGTACTGAAAAGCCAAATCAAACCCATTCAACTTGTTTATTACATCCATTTTAACTGTAAAGTACTCTAAAGCAGCTCTAAATGTAAATTATGATGCATTAGCTTGAATAAATTAACTTTAATTACTAACTTAACAACATCTTATAATTTAATCAGGGATAAATTTTGACAGCCCAGTCAGAACACATGAGTCAATAGGCACCCTTTTAATTAGCTTGTAGTCTTATTATCCCTCATCCATTCCGACCTATAATTACTGGTACTTGAATATCATTGGCATCCTGCACAAAGATTTAATCTCCCCTGAACCCTAATATACAACTGCCACCATAACAGTCTCTGTTACTGGTAATATGATGATGATAATAGGAATTGAACAATTTAAATGGTAACTTCCCTTGACTCCTTGCCAAGAAGTTACCTATTACCATTCTGTTAAGCTTGGGTAATGCCTTTTTTTGGGGGTGGTCTGCTTGTTGTTTAATATTTTCCCAGCTGACGATACTTCAGAAAATTCATCTTCTTATGAATTTCAGCTTCCCCCTCCCCCCTCCCCTCCAGTCACTCATTGCCTTCAAACATCTATATTGCATTCAGATTTCAAATTTCATCTCTTTTGGACCTTGTTTACTATATATATGGTGAAGCAAAACCATACAGTTTAGGGAACAGGTAGGCTCCCCACACCTGCTCTCCCAGATTCCCCTCTTTACCCAGCCTCAGCTGTAAAAAGGACTTTGTACTTTACTGGTCAGTCACCCCAGCTTACTTCCCAGCTTTTGCATTCCTCAGTCCCCTAGATTTAAACTGTAATCCCCTGTGTTTTTAAGCCAGCTTTCCAAGGCAGTGTTCCTACTGAGATGCTAATGGGGAATGGCATTCTTGTAGTACCCCTTCACATCCAATTACACTGATCAGTCAATACCATGGCCAAATCCCTCATAAACTATTCCAACAACAATTTCTGGATTGGGAGCATAACAAATAGTTTTATTTTGATTACTTGCTACTTTACTGATTGATGCTCAATTAACTTTAATTAATATACACAATACATTGTAAGTTGTGAATAAAAGGACTGT
>JAHPZR010043455.1:7500-15000 GCA_019787425.1 Platygyra sinensis | reverse complement strand
AAGGTGTAAGGTCTAAGACCCCCGGTTTTAGCCAATTGCAAGGACGGAACTATTCGAGCCATTGTAGTTTTAGCCAATCAGCTGGTGCATTACATCTAGACTTGTTTGGGTAGGTTGTGTTTGATTTGTTTTTGATGTGGAAGGGTCATTGTGAAGCGCGAGTGTTTTCTTTGCTGTTGTCTTTATTCAACTGTGAACAATTTTGTAGTCTCAGAACATACTGAACCAGCGAATCGAATATTGAGGAAAACTGTATGTTAGACAAGAGCAAATCCAGCGTGCAAGGTACAAAATCGACACGAAACCGCGTGTTCACCACAGAATTGAACAAGCGTGTTCATGAATCGAAACAGTGTATGTATGCCTTCTCTGTTTATCCAGATCAAACTGAAAGTTCTGTCGGGCAGCGTTTTAACCACTAAGAGCAATTCCGGTGTTCAAATCTAGCATATCGAACTGAAGGTTCAGTCGGGCAGCATTTCCGAACAGAACTGAGTGTTTATCATTCGAACCACTGGAGCAAATCCAGTGTTCAAATCAAAACACAAACCAGATGAACGAGTGGACTTTTGAATCATCTCTGTACCTGAAAATTAAAACATTTTCACAAAAAAAAAATCTACAATACACCGGACAACTGTCCATAGAAGTCACTTCGGGGTCAGTCAGAGAATCCTAACATCGGTCAGTATAAAACACGGACTGCAGACTACGGACTACGGACTACGGACTGGGTATAAAACACAGACTCAGGTATAAAACGCGGACTAAGCATTACGGACTGGGTATAAAACACGGACTGGGTATAAAACGCGGGCCGAGCATTACGGACTCAGTATAAAACACGAAGAAAGGTTCTACATTGAATAAATTCTCGCACGAACGTTTTCATAAATAGAAGCTATCTGTATAAATTATAGAAGTTTCATTTCCCGAAAGTGCCCGCTCATACAGGTTTAACCATACTCAAGAGAAAATGATGGGATTTTCTCTTGCCATAATCGATTGTCGAAAAAGAAATAGAAGACACTGAAAGTCACAAAATTGACGAGCTGTATGAATTTTCGAATGATTAAATGTTTTGAAAGATCAACAGTTGAGTGAATTGAGGAGAATTCGAACGACATGTCCGGCTGTTCACTTGTACGATCATGTATTAAATAAATACACATAAATACGGCCACGGCGAAATGAGGAACAAAAAGTTGACAAATAGAAGAAACGACATTACACAAGGATGGTAGTTCTGCATGCCTAATATCGCCTTGGAAAAGGACGGGGAGGAAAAATTATTACAAAACGGGGTATTCGTATTTAGTCACCCACCCAAGTACTATCCCCGCCGAACAGGGCTTAACTTTGTTGAGCAGACGAAACATATTGCTGTCCTTGTGGTATAGTGATTCAACCAAGATGGCCGGCATTGGAGGTAAGGGCTGCAATATATAATTTCATATATTAATTCTTCTTTTCTTGCAAAGTTTCAATTTCCGGTAAGACAGTACATGAGGAGATGTAACGCTGTTGAAAACATTCACATTCACAAAGTCATCGGTCCGTGAGACCGAATTATCTTCGTCCGAGAGACCGAGGCTATTATTATTTCGGAAGTGCCGCTTGTCCGATCACCAAAGCAAGTAATAGTTCTCATTTTCATATTCCTCTAACTTTCCGTTCTCTACTTTCCAAGCTATGCAGTATCAGATATTTTTTTTTTCTCCTTTTGATACCTTTTCTCATCTTAGAAATTGAAAAAAATGCGTTCACCGTGGAGTCACTATACCACAAGGACAGCAACATGTTTCATCTGCTCAACAAAGTTAAGCCCTGTTCGGCGCGGATAGTACTTGGGTGGGTGACCATATACGAATACCCCGTTTTGTAAGAACTTTTTTTTTCTTTTTGTCCCCTTCCTTTTCCAAGGCGATATTAAGCGTGCAGAACTGCCATCCTTGTGTAATGTCGTTTATTCTATTTGTCAACTTTTTGTTCCTCATTTCGCCGTGGCCGTATTTATGTGTATTTATTTTATAATACATGATCGTACAAATGAACAACGGGACATGTCGTTCGAATTCTCCTCAATTCACTCGACTGTTGATCTTTCAAAACATTTAATCATTCGAAAATTCATACAGCTCATCAATTTTGTGACTTTCAGTGTCTTCTATTTCTTTTTCGGCAATCGATTACGGCAAGAGAAAATCCCATCATTTTCTCTTGAGTATGGTTAAACCTGTATGAGCGGGCACTTTCGGGAAATGAGTCTTCTATAATTTATACAGATAGCTACTGACCGATCCTAACATCGTGGTATGGGCCCTTTGCAGTTTACGATCACATGGTACAAAAACCGCCATGCTGGAGAGCAAACCGCCCACTGGGACCTCCAAAACAAAAGAAATTTAGATAAGATGCTTTGTTTTGGAGGTCCCAGTGGGCAGTTTGCTCTCCAGCATGGCGGTTTTTGTACCATGTGATCGTAAACTGCAAAGGGCCCATTGCATGGTGATAAGGACACAACAGTCATGGTCATTATCCCTAGAGAAATGTATATTGAAAAACTTAAAACTATGATTGAAGATGGCATCAGACAAGGAAAATACATGACAACAACTGACAGTACACTGGTGGACCTTAAATCCTTTTAAGATTTCCTCTACCAAAATTTCAGCAAAAACTCTTCTACAACTGGACTATACACCCACATTCGCCTGGTCTTGAACAAATCGACTCGACCTTATACCACAGCCAAAACCCATATTAAGTTTGTGCCAGATTACAACAGAGAACCTTAAACTCTGACCTATCATCAGCACCTGTACATGTGGAGTACATTTTAATTTATGAAACAGCTAATTAAAGCGCTCTCAAAATAGCTAGCACTACTGGCGGAGAACCAGTTCATGAAGACGAGATTATTTTCTCCTATATATGATGTTACTGTACCTCTTTGTTCACTGAAATATCCCTGGATGAAACCAACAATCGCATCCTTGACCAAATTTATGAACACTGTAAACTCCCTCAGATCGCATCACGATCAATTAATCTTTAGTGACTTGGGGACAGTTACCAGAGAAACTGTTTTCAGCTGCAACGGAAAGCTACTAACAGTGTATACAAGCAAGTGGACAGGTGCAGTATGGGTAACCCTCTTTTACCCACCTTGGCCAACATTTTCATGTGCAAATTAGAACTCGATGAAGACGTCGTAACACCCCAAAACTTACCGTTTTACAACAGTTACGTTTTGGATGTTTTGCACGATCATTACCAATGCCCCAGACACCCTACTCGAGAATTTGGAATTTGAACAGCTACCACCCTATCATCAAGTTTACCATGGAAGAAAACCCTGATCACTTTCTGGACACTTCTTTTGAACAAAAAATGGAAATTTCATAACAAGAGTCTGTCAAAAACCAGGAAAACTACAACTACATTCATTTGGAAAGCGGTCATTCCAGAAAGGAGGAAACGCAACACTATTTAGGAGCCTTACACCACACAAAATGAATAGCCACCAATTGGAAAGAAGAAGTTAAAATTACCATCAAACAATCATTCATCAAATCTGGATCATATCCTGTTAAATTTGTAAAATAATGAAGTTATTCACAACTTTGAAAATCCAAGAAGAGAGCAGATGATAATCCCTGTTCATTGGTTTGATGAAAGACCTAAAATTGGAAATTCCATCTATCATTATGCACAAAAATAGTAAAAGATTTAGATTTAGCATTTAGATTTTAATGGATAAGGTCAGAACCAGCTATTAGCGCATTAATGAAGCACCCAATGCACAAACTTGTGGGATGTTCTAACCTGACCGCTCATTCATTGATGAATAGGAGAATAAAATAAGCGTTTTATATCGCATGTTTCCATCCAGAACTTAACAAACTAATCCAATCATTTGACCTTACATGTGAACTTTGTTCCCCATGACTAATGCAACAGGAAGGAAAATCATCCCCAAACACGAAACTTCCCTTTGTCCCTGTAGTAGTGGATTAGTGGCCAACAACCTGACCATAAAGTGGGGCTTCACTTTATATGTGAACAAATTTTTTCACTTTCTTTTGTACTAGACATTACATGTGCAAAGTGGAAAGGTTATCTGTGGAGCAGACCAATATACTGTGACGAATGGCAGCTTTTTGCATTGCTTAAGTTGTGATACATGCCATCCTGGCTATGGATTGTATCCTGTGTGTGGACAGACAGTTACATATCCACCCAGTAATATTGGCTGCCAGCCTTGTCCAAATGAGACATTTTCAGACAAACTTGATTCAGCTCCTTGTTACAGCTGTCAGCAGTGTGCGAAGCTTGAAATAGTAGCTGCTCCCTGTACTAGATTTTTGGACCGCATTTGTAGTGGAACTTGTGAAAAAGGATATTTCTTTTCTAAGAAGGTTCCACATATCTGCCAGCAATGCTCATACTGTTGTTTTGATGGGAAAGATGAGGAACAGCCAGAGTGTGTCAAGCAAGGCTTAAATGCTACTGGTAGACACTGTAGGGCTAGGTTGGATAAGCACTGTGTTCCTCATCTGAGTTCAAGTACAGCAGCAGTCACAACCCAAACACATTTGCCTTCTTTAACACAGTCTCAGACCTCACGCAAGCTGACATCATCATCACCATCTCACTCAACAAGTCCGAGTACAACAACAGTAACAAACAAAGAAACAGCTGTGACACATCTGCCAGCAACACATTCACCAAATTTATCAGCTAAGTTGACACCATCAATGTCTCATTCAACAAATCCTCAAGTTGGAAATCATCCTGCTACTATAGGCTCAATATTATTGTACTTAGTGTAGTTTTAGCAGCTATGATTCTTGCAGCAATGTTTTACATGTGTAAGAAGAAGAAACAGATCTATAGAAGAAAGAGGACAGAAAATAATCTCCCAGACAGAAGCCCAGGTAATTACTAGTTTTTTTAAAGAAGCTATTAATTAAAATAAATTAAATCGTATCAAAATTGATATTGTATTTCTTTTACATCTTTTTAGTGGTTTCTATTTGTATGTCAATTTCGAGTACAGTAATTTAATTGTGTTTGCCTTGATTTTTCATTCCTATACTCAGCCTTGCACCACTTTGTAAGCAAATCAGAAGTAAAACCAAAACTGTAATAGACTGTTCACAGTCCCCTATTTTTCCGTGAGATCGTAGAAGTCGATCGTTCAGTTCGACCGGGCCGCCATCTTGGTCCCTTTATGCGAGCAAAACTGGGGAGAGAACTTAATGCCCTTGGGTAGGGGTGGTGGGCCGGGGTTAATAGCGTGGGGTGAGGGGGCGGAAAAAATAAGGACACTGTAACAGCTTCACTCTGTCTCATATTCACGGAGTTAAGTTGCTCCAGCGATGGCAACGCCTGATTGGTCGAGGGACAACAGAGTTCATTAGAGCGCAGCAGAGCGATGACAGCTTGAGTGGCAGGAAGTAGCATTCATCACTTCGCGGCTCAGGCCAAAATGGCATCGATTTCAGAAGAATTTTCTGGAGACTGTTTTGATTATGATTGTCTGTCTGCTTCTGGTCTTGGAGGATTGGTGTTAAGCGAGGGCAAAAAGAGGCTGTTTCTCGCTTACGGAAAGATTTACCATCTTGTGGATCCATTTCAACTCCATGATGTATTTTCAAAAGAATTGTACGCGAATTTTGTCAACTCCAGCTCTTTCAGAGATCTTAAATAGATTTTCGGTCGAAATGTACTTGTTCTTTCTTTCCGCCAAAATCACCAACTGAAATTTTGAAATTAACACCACAAAAACGGCACGCATCTGAACTTGCGGGCTTTGCCGCTTTTTTTGCAGCCAGAGAAGAGTTCTTGCCTCCCGCATTAATCGACTCGACTTCTAGTAACCGCATTGAATCGATTTTGTGAGCAATGCTAAAATTCACAGCTGTTCAGCAACACGTAATCGATATCTGCATATTTCCCTAATTTGACAATCTTTTTCTCCAGGGAAGAGATTGTTAATTGATTTGACCAGCGGAGGTGTCAAAATTTGGCCATGCCCTTCGAACACAAGACAAAGTGAAGCTTTTAAGGCCTGTTTACACAGGCGATTTTTGTCGCGGCAACTCGATGCAATTTTTGTCGCACTAAAGTGACAACAAGTTTCAAACATGTTCGAAACCCCTGCGATATCGCGGCAACAAATCGCAGTGAAAATCACAGGTGGTTTACACATGCGATTTTGGAGTTGCAACTTAAACGCAACAAAAATTGCACTGAGTTGCCAGGACAAAAATCGCTTGTGTAAACGGGCCTTTACAGTCTTCCTATTTTTTCCGCCCGCCATGCCCTCCACCACCCCTACCCACGGGCATTTTGTACTCTCTCCAGTTTCGCTCGCATTAACTGAAGGGACCAAGATAGTGGTCCATCAAGCTCAACGATCCACATCTACGATTGCACAGAAAAATAGGGGACTGTGGTCAGTCTAAAACTGTTATGACTCACTCACACAATTGTTCATTGTTGGTGTCAACTACAGTGCGTATGTACATGTGTCTGCGTGCAGGGAGTTGTCAGGGCTTGGCACTAACAGAAACCAACCAGCCACAGACTGGTAGAAATTTAGTTTTGTCAGTAGGTTTTTTATTTCCTCAAGCCACCTTGGCTATGAAATTAGTAAGTAAACAAAATGAAATCAGATGAACTAGCTATGTTAGTTTCTGTCTTTCTCAAGGAAGAGTCAATTAACACAGTGACTGCAAACACTTTTCTCAGAAACAACGTCAGATGTCTATTGTGTTGGCTGTTATTTGACAAACAAGATAGCATTTTCTGAAAGCACACATCAATGTTGGTTTGTAACTGTTACACTCATTTGAAAACCACTTTATCATTGATAACTAGGTATACCTATCGATAGAGTGCCAACTAGCTAATAATTTGTGATGTAATAAGGGTTTATTAATACAGCATGACGGGTATTTGGTTCTCTTCTGATACAAACATTACTGAGAGAAACAACGCTTTTACCGGCCGGTAACATGACACCCCTTGGGGGTAAGGCTGCTTTCGTTCGTCACGCAATCCAGTAGGATACTGAGAATACGCTGATTCGAGGAGCATTGTCAGTCAGTTTGACAGGGTCCATCCAAATATTTGAAGTAGAGGGCCGGAGTAAAACTTTGAGTAGGTGGCGGACAATGCTTATAAAAATACGTGCTGTGGTTTTATCGGGGCCATGTGGAGGAGAGGGCCCACCTTTTATTGGGGATTCCTGGGCCTCCCCGAGAAAATTTTGAAGGTGCATTTCAGTGTAATTTGTGCTGTAATACTTTGAGCGTGCGGACCATCATCGACTTTTTGAACCTTTGTGATAGTTTCGGTTTTTCGTCCATGATTTCGAAAGTGATAGAATTAATACATTCACTTAAACTTGACGTATTTTGAAATTGTTGCGCCTTATAACAACAAGCTTGCCAATTTTTTCACACTTTCAAATTTTACTCAAACATAGAT
>JAHPZR010043455.1:0-2500 GCA_019787425.1 Platygyra sinensis | reverse complement strand
GTTGTATATTAGGGTTCAGGGGAGATTAAATCTTTGTGCAGGATGCCAATGATATTCAAGTACCAGTAATTATAGGTCGGAATGGATGAGGGATAATAAGACTACAAGCTAATTAAAAGGGTGCCTATTGACTCATGTGTTCTGACTGGGCTGTCAAAATTTATCCCTGATTAAATTATAAGATGTTGTTAAGTTAGTAATTAAAGTTAATTTATTCAAGCTAATGCATCATAATTTACATTTAGAGCTGCTTTAGAGTACTTTACAGTTAAAATGGATGTAATAAACAAGTTGAATGGGTTTGATTTGGCTTTTCAGTACGAAAGAAGGATGGCACTACTGAAAGTTCATTAGATCCCAGTGTACATGTACATGTAGAGGCAGGCAACCAAGGAGAAGGCAGTAAAGGTAATGCTAATTTAAGTAATAGTCCAGTCACCTTGAGCTACATACATGTATATGTTGTAGTTCAATTTGTACCTTTGGTACAATTTTGTTTTGAACTGGTACAAAATGTTTTGAACCAGTACAAAATGTTTTGAACTGGTTCAATTTTCTTTTTTTTTTTTGCGTCAAACAAAAAAAAAAATTTTTGGCACCTTCGATCTTCTCTTTATCTCCCCTCTTCTCTTCATCTCCACTCTACTTACCTCACTTACTTTTCCCTCCTTGAACCACAGACCTTTGGTTTTCCTTTGGGTTCATGACCTGATGCCTTACCACTGAGCCATGAAGACCTGGATGCAAGTTCCCCAATTTTTTTAATTACATATACACAATAGTGGTAATACATTTCCTTAAATTATTCAAATCAGACAAAAACACAGTAGTGGCAACCCTAACCCTGACCTAGGTTGAAACAAACTGACCAAGGTTGAAACAAATTGACCTAGGTTGAAACATTTTGAACCAGTTCAAAACATTTTGTACTGGTTATTAAAACATTTTGTACCGGTTCAAAACAAAATTGTACCAAAAATCAAATTGAACTACAACATATATACATGCAGCCTAGATTATTGCAAGTTTTGTAACCATATAACTTATTACAGTGTATGATGTTAGGATCATATTAAAGTAACTTATGATTATTTCTGCCTCCTGTGCTGTATTTAAGTACCCACTTACCATTAGATTATGTGCAATATCTACCAGCTGCAGTGACCTTTATTTTCCTGTGCGATGATTTTTAGTTCTTTTGTAGCCTCTTTTAAGCCCTATAGGTTAATAATAATTAGGCATTCAATCATCAAAAACTATATATTAATTAATTTACAGTACACTGACTGAACTGTTCAAATTTGAAAATCAAATGTAAGTTTTAGGGAGGATAATATTAATGATGCCAATTTTCACTTAAACAATCATGTTTATTTATATTATATACTTTACACTTCACACTTCAGGTGTTGGACAGTCTATGCCTAGGAAACAAAGTTTTGAAGCATTAAAAAGAAAATTATCCTTATCTCATGATTACCAGCCATTACGGCAGGAGGTACAGTGTGCACATTTACAGAAATAATTATTATAAAATAATGCACTCTAGGGGGAGGAAGGAATGGTAGTTAGAAAATTTTGGGTTTATTTATTTTTTTTTTTGATCTGCAATCTTGTGATTAATCACATTGAAGCCAAATGAATGTTTTTGTCTATTTTTTGTTTTCTTTTTCTGTCACCTCAGTCATCTTCTCATTGACCAATCAAGATGGCTGGATATTGGCCGAGTTCTTTTTTGCATGTTTATGAGTGGACCAAGACTGAGCCAATAAAGGATTTATTATATGGCTTTCTGGGAAATTTTTCTTGGGGGACACGACGGGTAGACCCAAGCGAGCAAGATAGCTCCATCTTACCCTCTCAGGTAGCCAATCACAGTGCAGAATTTGATTCATCTTGCGCACTCATGGAGGTAGCCATATAATAGTCAACCTGGTAAAAAGATACCAAACAATACTATAAGATTTAAAGAATCTTTGCTGTGTGATTGTTGGTTGGCTGTTTCAAGCTTTCTGTAAATACAAATAATTATCATTTTATTTTGAGAGGAGACTGTATTCCATAATTATAACTAATAAGTACCCAGTTTCTGATCTCTCAACATTTTGTCTCACTTAGGATCCAGATGAACCACAAGGTAAGCAATCAAAACAACATTTGTAGCATTTTCTTAATTTTTAAATGCTTATTTTAGTCCTACAAGAAATTGGCACATTAAAACTCGAGTCATTAGAAAAAATGCAAAATTTAGGAGGGTTGGTGATACAGAATCAGATGAAGTGCTGCAAATTAGAAACTTTACTAATAAAAGGTTATGTATTTCGTTATTGGATAAATTAAATGTTTGATAGATTAACTTTACTTCTGGATTACTTTTTTATGTCCTTCTGAAGAGGACTCAAGGAAACATGATGTTCTCTCTGAGTCTAATGAAAAAACTCTAAACTTATATACGTATGAAGAGCCCGCATGCAGAAAACATCCACAGTAGATTATTTAA
>JAHPZR010043453.1:0-33006 GCA_019787425.1 Platygyra sinensis | reverse complement strand
ATGGTGTGACAAGCAGCAGCAGTGACCTGGGAATACCTGGAATAACTGGAAGGCAACTAGCAGAAATATTGGTAAGGAGTTGATTAACCTGTTCAGGAAATTAGAAGCTGGCATGTTAGCTAAGTTTATTTATTTATTTATCTTAAGAGGGATGTCCATATAACCAACATGTAAGAAATGACTGCATTTCTGGTGGCCAAAAATTGCAATTATGGTAACAACCTTGAAAAAAAGCGCCCAAAATGGATCAAAATTTAGTCCAATTGAAAACTCCTAAACATGACCTCAAATAAACCTCTCTTTCTTGAGAGGTTTTGTAAGACATTGATGTTAGTGAAGCACAAAACTGTTGATTGTGCAGAGTTAACATTATATTGAAAGGCTCAGTAACTCTCTCTCTCTGACTAAATTATTATTTCAGGAAGGTGAGGCAAAGAAGCAAACACCTGCTCAATGGAAGTTTAGAATAAATGCAGAAATGCTGCCATCTTATATCCCTACTAGAGTGGCTGATAAGGTAACATATTTTGTTTGGGAACTAGTGTTCCAGTGATGAAAAAGAATATGATTTAGTTATTCTATCAGGGAGGGCCAACAACCTAAACTTTTGCTGGTTGATATTCCTTATTATCTTTGTTAATTTTAATCACAAGCTTAATTCTTAATTTTCCTCACTGTTTATAAGAATTTGTGTTTACATTTTCACTGGCATATACATAAGAAGAGGGGACAGGGTGATGGCAGCTCCACTTCTTTCAGAAATAGTGAAATTTTGCAGGCAAACCTCTCATAATTTGCATAGCATCACTTAAGGGAAAATACTAAAAAATAATGCTGTTTGCATGATTTCCAAGGCCTGTAAAAATATAGTTTCTACTACTTACTGTTATGAATCCTTGTGTAATTAGATGCTTACCTAGAGTCTGCAAACTACCAAGGCTTATTTGTTTCCTCAGAGAGTTGGTACTTTGAGTATGTCAAGTAGATGCCCATCTTGAAAAGCTTTTGCAACTTGTCTGTTTGGAAACACTTGAATGACTCTACTTTTTATCTGCCAATCACTGGCATTTGCTACAGTTCACACCTAAATTTTGTGCCTATTCATGGTTTTTGATTTCACAAATTGGGTAGACAAAATTAAAATAACCAATTTTGGAACTGAAATAACCATGAGGAGTTATTGTTTTTCAGCAATTTTGAGGGCAGGGTTTGTTTCGTGATTTTAACACTCACACATTTACTCACAGATTTCTGTAACTCTGTTTCCTTTTAGGTTTTGTTTATTGGTGAATCTGTTGGGATGTTTAAAGGATCCAAGAAAATAAAGAATTCTGTCTACAGAAGTATGTCAATTCTAATTCAAAATATTTTTTTTTTACTTGAAATCTTATGGTAACTTATTAAATAAGTCACCTGTAACTGTACTGTATGTTTATTCTGCAGGTTCTGTCATTCAGGATAAAGAACTTGAGTTCACAGAGTCTTTGTATTCACTTCAACAACAGCCCAAGTTTAACTTAATGTTGTTTGAAAATGAAATTGACAAGATCAGGTTGTGTGTTGATGAGGTAAGTATTAGTTCATAGCTCTCTACCCAGGTGTATAAATGGGTACCGATGAATTTAATGCTGGGGGGTAACCCTGCAATGGACTAGCATCCCATCCAGGGGGGAATAAACATTCCCCTAGTCGCTTAATGGTACTGAAACCGGGATAAGCTCTGGCCAGATGAGCCACCTGGCTCGTATGCAGACTTTACCTTACCCTAAGATCCAGGTTGAGCTTATTATTAGGGCAGTGGCCAAGGGGAAGCAGCACTTATTAGGATTTCTTAGTATACAAATCATGTAAAAAATTCTCATACCATATCTAACCATAGTAATACACTCTGCCGACAAGGTGGCTGGAAGTATAGCTTGTAAGTCATACCTTGTTCTTTTTGGTCAATATTCTGAAGATCCCATCTTTTCTGTCTACATCTGCTGTTAATTTCTGGTCTATACAACAGAAGGTTGAATCCAATTTTTATTTACTTCATTTACTGGATTTCCTTAGTGTTTTGTTGAGTACTTAAAGAGATAAGTGATAACTAAGTATACTAATACAGGGTTGTAGCTAAGAAAATAGTCTCTTGGCTAAGGTTGTCATTGAGTTGGTCAACCTTTTTCTGAAGAGACCTGGAGCATCCATCCCCAATTTTTTGCACCACCATGTTCACAATTCTTAAAAGCCTTGAATACAAGTTCTTGAAAAGATTTTTGGTCCAAGGGTGGCAGCAGTCATTTTGAAAATTCTCCAATAACCATCCTTTCAAATATGGAGTGATGTCTTCAAATATGGAGTGATGAGGACTTGGAGTGATGTCTATCAAATAAATGAACACTTCATTCAACAACTGTCTGCCATGTTTACGCGCCGAGATGGCAAAAATGGCGATCTTAGTAGCCAAGCTCTAGTGGGGTGAATTTAGCATCACATGACAAGCTTTTTGACCAATTAGAATGTTCAATTACTATATTCACCTCTGGAAATTATGTTTAGGTTTTTACTGTTACCTCTCCTTTTATTTAGCATCTTTGGAAGCTTGTCGTTGAGGAGGTGAACCTACTGAAACATTTGAAGGTGACATATGATGAATAGAGAGTCTGTAACTGAATAGTTAATGAAATAATTGCTAATTATTTTATTAACTATTGAATTAGGCTGAGTAGGATATGAAGCATTCTGCAGATCTAGGAGGGTGTTATCCACAGGCTGAAGTCCAAGTTTGATAACACCCTCCAAGATCTGCAGGATTCTTCATATCCTACGAAAGCCGAATTCAGTAATTGCTTTATTATGCATTCAAAATATTTCCCCATTCTTGGAGTTTCCATATTTCTCTCTTTGTTTTTCTGCTCAAAAAATAACACAACCTCGTCCCCAGGTTTTCTCGTTCAATGGCTGCACTTTTTGATGTCATTTTGACGTCCTTGGTTTAGTATGACAAAACGTTTGATGTCATTGGTTCAATATGACAAAGTTCCTTCCAAATTTGGTCAACAGTGGCTGGTTATGGTGAATTATGATGATTGTGGTTTTCAGGGTTGTAGCTAAGAAAAATAATAGTCTCGCAGCTAAGATTTTTACTGAACCAATTACTTAACTTGTTATCATTGGCAACAATACTCAAGGAAGTCAGGAATTTATTTATAAGTTTTCATTTACTTGTAGACAGTTCGATATGGTTCAGATATCAGACAATTGTACATGTGTAACCTAAAACCGTTTGTTGTCCTTTACTGAGTGACCTACCCGCCAAAATCCAGCAAAATCACCTCCTTCTTAGGAGAATTTTGCTGGCAGCCGGCACTTAGCGACAACCCTGGGTTTTAACCAATCAGAAATGGGAAACTAATTATGGTTATCTCAGTGATTTTTTTACACCATCAGTAACTGATAAATGCTAAAAAGAATGAGAACTTTTCAGACTGATGGACAGACAGACAGATGGACGAACAGACGGAAGGACAGACAGACAGACATCTTGCTAGTTTCATGCAGTCTATATGTAAGTGGTCATTATAAGTGTAATTTAACTTCTTTTGCAGATTTTGAAAGACTTTTTCTTACTGGGAAGAGGAGAGCTGTTCTCAGCATTTATACAACATGCCAGAGGTTTACTCAAACTGCCTCCATCAGATAACACCTCTCATGGTAGGACATGTCCTTTAAGGTTGGCACACATGAGGGGACTAGTCCCTGAGACTGATCCCCTGAAGAGTTTACACGTTGGGACTGGTTGCAGGGACTTGTCCCATGAACAGTTCACACGAAGCTTTTTGAAGAACTAGTCGCAGGGACTTGTCCCAAAAATTCAAACCTGGTTTGAATTCGTGGGACTAGTCGCAGGGACTAAAGTTGGTCCCTGTGACTAGATTTTGAAGCAAAATGACCAGTTCACACAATGGGACTAGTCCCTGCGACTTGTTGCAGGGACTAGTCACAGGGACTAGTCCCATCATGTGTGCCAACCTTTAACTCCTTTGGCTGTGTCCTGTTTTAAGACAGAATAGTGTTCTGACATATATTTGCATATCTGTCCATTTTTAGATGCCAATGCAGCTTTTCGGCAAGTTCTTAACAAGGTATGTTCATTGTTGCACCAGATGTACGAGATCATGATCAATGTAAATAATTTTCTTCTTTTACATTTATTTATTACGATTTTATTTATTTACTTATATATTTATTTCATGATTTATTTATTTAATTATTTATTTATTTATTTATTTATTTTTATCTCCTAGTATAGTGTATACTGTTTTAGGAGCATTTTCATTAGAGCATTAAAGAATGCTGAATTACACATTATCTTAGAGCAATATTTGAACCTGACATCAATTCATGCCACCTATTATTTTCTTTGAAGCTACATGTTTGTTCAACTCTTTTTAAGGTGGTTGATAAGGGGGGAGGGGTTAAACCTCCGGTAAATGACCACCCAAAATGTCGAGTCTTGGTTGTTGCTTGTAACAGGAGGTGGTCGTTTATGATGGCTTATATCATATCGAGTCAAAATTTTCCCTCATTAGCGTAATGTAACTGCTGAGTTTTAAACGTTTTTATTCATGTGAAAAGAATCCGGTACTTACTATTGAGAAATTTCGGACTCTTGTGCTACCACTGAGGAATGTGATAATGTTACAATACATTATCCAATTTGCGCTCTATTATCTGTCAAGTGGTTCCTTATGGGAGGTTAAAAACAAAAGACAATCTCAATCTTTTAGCTCTAAAAGTGGTCACAGCCACTTACGAGAGTTGATCACTCACAAGAGGATTCAAATATAGTGATTGGAAACTTTTGGTGTGGAAAACTGGTTGCCGAGGAGAGGTGGATACAATTGGGGGTTAGACTATTTTATAACAAGAAACTGTCTTAATCCCCCAGAAAGTGAGAATGAAAGAAGTGGAAGTTTGGGAGACCAACAAATGCTGTTGGAACACGGATTACCAACTTAAGAGATGACTAGGGATTTTTTGAAGGAGGGAGGATTATTGAAAGAGTGAAAATCCTGTTTTAAATCTTTCTGTGTTAACCCCTCTCTCAGTTTCTTCCTGATGATGATGAAGCTGTTTCTATGTTCGCTGTCGGGATTGATAAAGAAATTACCCAACATGAGAAAAAGAAGAAAACTACAACAACAGGTAATGTGTGTTTTTGTTGCAAGGACATCTGGCTATGTCGGGAAAGGATTTCGGAGTACATCAAATGTTTACTTTTTCGATTTAGTTTCCCCTGTTTTGCTACATTGGTAAATTCTATGACACTAGATCTTGTTAACATTCATACCACTGGATTACATGGGTCTAGAATTACTGCAATAACTCAATTAATCATAACAATTACAATTTCCTCAAATGTGATTGGTGCATAAACTGCTGTAGTTTGCTCTAATTAATCTGTAATCGGACAGTTGTAATTTCATGAACACCTGTAATCGGACAGTTACACGAGCCAATCATCTTAAGTCCTCTCCACTAAATCCACCAATCACAACATTGATTACAATCACTATAGTAACAAATTCAGGAGAATGACTTTGTAAAATTGTGGAGGTTTAGTCTCCAGTGACTGTTTTGAATTTTTAATTATGACATTAAAATGATTATAACATGTAAAAGCTCTTCTTCAAATGAAACCTTTACTTTTGTGGGAAATTGTAATTGTTATGATTAATTGGTAACAGGACATCGTGTCGTCCAATTCAGTCTGATTAACAAATCGCACTCCCCCTTCGCGTTACTTGCTTAACTTAGGGGCGGTTTGTTAAGGGCTTGCTTTCTGGAGGGAGGTTGCTAAATCAAGCCATTGCAGTATCAATTTTGTTTTCCTTTCACAGAGCAGTCAGTTGCATTGGTATGTGGATGGGACTGCATTAAACTTCAATATGATGTTCAGTGGCCATTACACATTCTACTTCACCCTGCTGTGCTAGAAAAGTGAGTCTTATCATGACTCATGAACTACTTAGCACAAAAGACATAGCCTTTATCGCTCGGTATCATGATTGTCTTTTAAAATAAACTTACAACCAGCTGCTTAACCAGTAGTGATTAAACTCTAAGAGGGTGTTAATAAAACTCTTGTTTGAAGAAAGCTGAATTTTTAAGTTATACTTAGCTTCTGACAGGCGTTCAGTTAGTTGCCGCGAAAAAACGGCGAGCGAAAAAACAGGGGAGAGGCTTTCTCTCGCCGCTCTTCTCCTATTTTTTTCGCTCGCCGTTTTTCAGAGTGCATCCCAACCAAATGAACGCCTTGGAGAGCTCGTTTATACTGAGACGACAGTTAAGAGTTCATTCTCAATTAATATTTTACATATTTTGAAAAAAAAACCTGGGCATCGCTTTTTTTGATGTGCTTGTTTTATTTTTTTCGTAGGTATAACAACCTTTTCAGATTTTTGTTGAAAGTAAAACGGACTCAGCTGGATCTTCAACAAGTCTGGGCTGCTTACATGGGTACTAAACACTTATCTACTGCTCAACTATCAAATATGACAAAGATTTGGCTTGCAAGGATGCATATGGCTTTCCTGATAGATAATTTGCAGTATTACCTCCAGGTAAGTAATTAAGTGACATCATTGACTGGGTTTTAGCTATACTACGCTGCCATTCGTTTTCGTGAGACTTTTGTGTTTAAGACTTGTATTTCCAAGTTAAATGCGCAACAATTTTTCTACCAAAAGAATGGGAAATATTGACCGTGGATTCATCCTCATGTACAAATTTTTTTCTCCAAAAAATTTAAACTAATGGGTTTTTAAACATTTGGAGACTTATGTTGTAGTTTCTTGGCACAGCCTGTTAGTTGCGGCGTCTTGGACTAAGTTATCAACAAAAAAAGGATTGAGTTGTAAGTGCAGAAAACATGGGCAAATGTTCCTGCAAAGCATGAGGAACGTTCATATATATTTCTTTTCCAGGCTTCCTTTGAAAGAAAAGAACTTACTGAAAGTGTTGTTCCAGGAAATCTTGGAAAATTCACTGGGTGTTTTACAAACCTTCTCTTGTAGTTGTGAATTGGTTGATAACTCAAACCTCTTTGTAGCAAAATGATTTTTGGCGTATTTGATTACAACAGGTGGATGTACTAGAGACGCAGTACAGTCAGTTGGTGGACAAGATAAACAGTACAAGAAACTTTGAATCAATCCGTTTGGCACATGATCACTTTATTACTACCATGATGGCTCAGTCATTCTTGCTCATGAAACCGGTAAAACCTGTTTACAAGTCTGTTCTTTACAGTGTGTAAACAATAAGTGTTTACAACAATTCTCGGAAAATACCTCTCTGATCTCTACGAGGAAAGAACGTTATGCAAGGCTTTTGGGGTTCGCGAGTAACTAAGGGACATATAAAGAAAGTAAGCAAGAACGCTGACAAATCGTGTTTTAAAATATCCTTGTGTGATCACAGCTTTCAGTTCATGTATAATGTAACATGGATGTCCCTGAAAAAACTTTTCTTTATTACGAGGATTATGTTTAAAGACATGACAGAAGGCATAAGACATCGTAGAAGTTATGTACCAAGCAATTTAGGGCGCGTTCGTTTGGGATCAATCCGGAATAAGAATAATTGGAATAGTGCTAGTAAGCGTTTGTTTGGGAGCTATTCTAATTCCGGAATACCTGGATTTCCATTCCGGCTATTCTGCTCCCAGGAGCAGAATAGCCGGAATATATTCCGGAATATATTCTTATTCCGGAATACCCAAACGAACGCGCCCGTAGACAGTTAGCCGGGCTGTACAGCAAATAACAAATATCGGTTAACGTGTAATTTGAAGCCATGCCTATCTTCAGTAATATATTTATCATATTTTCCTTTTATTTATGGTTTTTAGGTTTCACGCTGCCTTGATGAAATCCTAAACCTATGCCAGTCATTCAGCTCGCTGCTTCTTCAGACAGGCAGTGTCGGACTGACGCACAGAGAGCTGACACAGATGGACAATATTACCAAGGTAACGTGCTCCAAGACAAGGGTTCATTTGATAATACTTACATGAATATGGTTTCGTAATAAAATGTCACCCGTTAATTAAAATATTCTTACTGTAAAATGGTTTAATTATTTACATTATTAATATTAGAAGCGTTTTTCCTTTTCTACAGACTTACGAAAGACAGGCAATCCTGTTATTTCAAATCTTGTCGAGTGTGCGGAGTCATCAAGCAAGTCCTCACCTAGCTCAGCTGCTGTTAAGAATTGACTTCAATAAACACTTCTCATCATCTTCATCGTCTGATCATCAACAACAGTTAGGTAAGAAAGAGAAAGAAATGAATACCTCGAAAGGTGAATAATGGCTGTGCACCAGAGTGCAATGACCAGATTTTAGGTCTTTATAAAAACGCCGGTGATCAAAGCCTGCCGAGGAAGCTCTCTGCGGAGATTTGCTTGGAAGCCGGGCTGAAAAGGAAGGACGAGCCTTCCTTCCGACTGAATCTCTGTGGAAAGCATGATCCATGAAGCAATCTGAGATGTTTATTTCATCAGTGTATTTAAACTCCTCGCAGTACACTTTCTTTTTTCAAGAATCCTTTTATCAAACATGTGCTTTATAGTTTGACATGTTACTGGCAGCTTGCAAAAACAAAAGGAAACCGGCGAGTGGGCTCACTTTGGGAGAGCACACGCACTCAAGACTCCCCTCACCAGATCCCTTCGCTCGCTCGCTCGCTCGCGCGCGTTACTAAAAGGCAAGCCCGCCCGCTGGCTACCAACAGATGGGCGTGGGCGTCTTTCCCGGCTCTTTTTTTCAGACGGCGGCGCCAGAAAACCACTGGGAATCCGTCTGCTTTTCCAGACTATAGACAAAATATTTTAACACGTCGAAGAAGGGTTGAGCCGGAAACGTCAGGGCTTTGTTAACTTTCATCAATACTGAATAATTTTTCTGTAAATAAAATAGCTTTTTTCCTCTGTTTAGTTCTGCAGAAGGCTCTGGGTGAGCGTGACAGTTGATCAAATCAGGAATGCACGAATGGACTCGAGAAGACATTTCTTACAAACGCACAAAGTGAAAGAATCTCGGTACTCTAACGTTTTGTGTGGCTGGTTGCCAGACATTACAGCAGACGTCGGAAAAGTCGTGGATTTAAATTTGTCTCAAGTGCTCTCGTGGTGTTATTTATAGGATGGAGATTGCAAAGGTTATTTTTGAGTTACTTCTGGAGATTAGAAATAAGCATCAGACTAGTGACTCTTATCGACAAACTACGGGGAATTATAGTAAACCGGTGGATCTTATATTTCTTTGCTTTATATGGTTTAAACTCGACTATGGGAAATCCTGGACGACTATATAGAAACTCAAGAGTGGAAGGAGAGTCGCGAGTCATTTCCAAGCTTTTTCGGTGTTCCTAACTTCCCCAAACGATACGAAATACGGGATGTATTTTACTGCTCACGAGTTTACATAGAAATACTCGCTAAACTGTTGCTATAAAGGTAATGTAATTAATTTAAACTTTTGCAGAAAGACCAAATAAAAGTTTCCAAGTATACTTAACTCAAAGAAATTCAAATGCAAAGTCCGCGTCACACTTCGTCTAATGGATTAAAACACAGGGCGTGCCAATAAAAGGCAAGGCACCTTTGAAGCACTGGCCCCGGTTGTTCAAAGCCTGGATAACGCTATCCACCGGATAAATCACTATCAAGTGGATAACATGGTTTGTTTTGTTAACACTTATCCGCTGGACAGTGATTTATCCGGTGGATAGCGTTATCCAGGCTTTGAACAACCGGGCCCTGGTGGCTTTTTTGTGTTATGGCGAAAAGTCGCACAACAGTAGAAGTCGTGAAGAAATAGCGCTTTTTTCGTTAAAACAACGGAGTCATTGCAAAGTTAAGCAATAGACCACAAGTTCGTATGGTTTATAGGCTGAGAAACCACGCGGGATCTTGGTAGAACACGCGAAGAATTCGTAAATCACGCGCCGCAGGCGAGTGATACAGAGGTGCCTATTTTGTTTTGCTTCGTTCTTCAAAACGTTTTGACACATGTAAAACGGGTGGTCCGAAGTGGCCCTGCATTCTGTAGTTGCTCCGTCATTTATCTGAACATGCCGAGCTCGAAAACAAACGTCGCAAGGTGACTTTATGAGGATTTCCATAATTTTTCTGAATTAGTGAGCGTTATGATTGTGCACACAAAATGCAACACAATTTGAACGATGCCGAGTTATTCCTCAAACTGTTCAATATTTAGTGCAAAGCAAGTACCACGATAAAAAAACAAAAAAACAAAAAAACAGAGAACTTGAAAAATCGCTAAGTGAGATTTCGCTTGAATACACCTCTGATTTGCCATGCGGTGTTTATACTATGTTTAGGCTCATTTCTATTGAAAGATATATTTGAAAGTCGCTAAGTAGTGACTTTCGAGGGACAAAGTTTGAAATATTCCGAGAACATGTTTTAAAATAAGATCGACAACTGAAAAACCACAAGCCGGGCGGCGGTCAAGTTGCGGGTCCCTGCAACTTCACTTTCAGGGGCTCTCCTCTCCCTCACTCGCCACATGGGCGGTAAGATGAGAGAACAACAAGCTTGAAGTCTCTCTGGGTGCTCTATATGGAGGCAGGACCTCTCGTTAAGTTTCCCCACAGACGTTCTTTCGCTTCCTCTCCCCAACTAACTGAACGCCTGGAAGAGGCTGTACCTAAGACAGCTATGTCATTTGATAAAGTACCGGAAATAAGGAACAACCACAAATACAGATTTTTTTCCTACCAAAACTTTAATTGAAGTCATATTTTTTCTCATATCTAGAAATAAAATTTGTATTTACTTATTGAAAGACACCGTCAACAGATTCTTTGTGACAAATGAACACCAATTAGTAATAAATAAAAATTCTTGCAGATGATTTGATCTCTTGTCATGACATGAATGTAGTCTTTAAATACGTAAAACGTTCATTAACAACCCCCTTCCCAGGGTCTTTTCCCTGGCTTGGGGTTTTTTTTTTTGGGGGGGGGGGGGGGGGGCAAGCCAGGGAAAAGGTCCTGGGAACGAGGTTGGTTCATTAACGATATTCTTTTTCGTTCACATACATCAAAATTCACAAAAATTTTGTTTTGAACAAAGAGAGGGGTGAATAGGTTTCCGGATCGACGGAATTGGTCATAATGAGCATGGATTGTGGATTTTTGCGGTAAACAGAGCGGGATGGCGGATTTTGAAAACACAGTGGATGATGGATCAGCTGTAAATTCGGATTATGCCTGTCTTAATGTTCGGACCTTGACTCCTAAACGATCAGTATGTTAACTAGCTCATTCAAATCATTTATTTTTTTTCGAACGACGCTCATTTAAACTCAGGTGTGCCAGGAGATTGTTTAATATTGTAATTGTACTGAGTTGTGGTCATCAAACATGTTGCTCTCTTTACTATTTACGCGAAATTAAAAATGGCATTCACATTTACCAGTTTACTTTTGAACTTTTACACTTATGTTTTCGGATGTGGTTGTGGTTTCGGATTTGAACAAAAATATTGGTGGATCGACGAATTTGGCGAAAAAAGCACGGATAGGCGAGATTTGCATACCCCTATTCACCCCCCTCAACGAAGTTAATTTAAATCTTCATATGGCTTTTGGACTAATTCAATAAATATCTGGCCTAGCGATACCATTAGCCCTGTCACTCCCAGAGCAGAACACAAGTCAAGCTTAATAAGATACTAGACTTTACTTAACTGGCCTTCTATTAAGGTGGCTGAACACAGTTTTCGCGCGTGCTTTTGCTGATGCAATTCAGCACGTACACAAGGATTTCAAAAAACAAACCTGATGTCGTCAATAGAGCGATCATTTTATTTACTCAACATCCGCACTATCTGTGTTATTTTTCTCTATAATTAAACGCAGTGTATTGATGGCTTTAGTCTTTTATTTCAAAGATATGTTAGAAAAGGTAACGATGCAAAGAACCCAGCAATTTTCAGCTTTTGTTTGTTGCCGAAGGAACCCAGTTAAATGCAGCGCATGCGTAGTAAGTCGAAAAAATTGCGATTGAGTGAAAAATTGACTTTCGGAGATACGCCAATTTCTCGAGAACCACTCATTAGAATTTCACGAAATTTAGAGCGAAAATACTTTAAGAAATAATTAACTGGAGGATTCAAAATAATTAAAATTTAACAAAGGAAATTCAAGATATGCCAGTGAACCTTCAACGAGGGATAATTAAAGATCTGTTTGTTAAATAATTATTAAAATAGCGCTAACATGTGAGTATCGTTACAAGCTTGTTGCATGCAAATTATAAAGAAAATCTAATGACTAGATTTTCTGCAAATAAACAAAACCGATTTTAAGCGCTTGTTTATAATTAATCATGTTGCCATGGCAACGGCACATACGACAGTTTAATTATCAAAAAGTTGAAGTTTGTGTTGTTAACTTGCTTGCTGCCATTTTGGTGACCAAAGGATCAAGGGTTTTAGAAGCAAAGGTAAATGAAACAGAGGTATCAAAAACTGTGTTCAGCCACCTTAACGCAGACTCCGTTTGTACTCGTCACGCAATCTTTGCTTTCGGGAGGAGAGAGTGCGTGAGGAGGCTTGGGCCGAGCAAGCTTGGTTGACAAAAGACTAATCACACGTCGACTTCATTGATTTGATGACCGCAGAACCTTTACCCAGCCCAATACTAAATTATAAAAAGCATTCTAATTGACGGATTTCAGTCCTTGGTCATCTCTGCTGTCTTTTGACTTAAAAGCCTGTGCATAAAACCTTAGCCTGATCTGAATCTCAGATCAATATCGCTCACTCTCACTCCCTCTCGAGATTGAGCGATCTCATAATCTGACCATCTAAGAATCACGCGAATGAAGCCTCGGTGTGTCATCATTGGATGGAAGCTCACAATAGTAGCTCCAATCGTGAAACTTGTTGACTTGCTTCTAACTCGGGCAGAATGAGGCATCAGGATGTCGATAACGTTAGCTCAGTGGCAACATCAATATGTTTGGCCAGTAACTGACTGACTCTCAGTAGTCGCAATTCCCAGCAACATTTGGTAATGAAAAGCGAGTTGTAGCTAGGTTTCCTACAACACTGCACAATTTTTGCTGGCGTCTTCTGCTAGAAGATTTACTGTCGACCTAATGAAAAAGAAACATAGGTACGGTAAGTTGATTAACCCTTTGCTGCCTAAGGGGTCCCCCATTGACGAGTAAAATCGTCTGGCGTTAGACAGAGTATAATCTATAAGTGGGTCTTGGGCAGGAAAGGGTTAATAAGAATCTATTGGTAACATTGATGTGTTCACTGATAAATATAAGTGGGTGAAAATCCGCATTCCCGGGTCCGCATTTAACTCCAAAGAGGACAACGTACGCGCCAAAAATCCGCAAAAATCCAAAAAAATCATCACAAACGTTGCTTGAAACACGGATACCAATGCATGGTGCTAGTCTCAACTCTAGCACAGTAGAGGATATTTAGAACTTCATATTTCTTAAATGCATGCACACTTTATACATACAAGGAAGATCTAATACCTGTTTAGTGTTAAGTGACTTTTCACAAGATCCCCTGAGGCGAGAGCTGAAAGTAATGACAACTCCCCAGCAAGGACTGTGCTACACACAATTTGTGCGAGTTTTGTTGAATTCTTGCCTGGCTCTGATTTGTTGGCTCCACCAACACCAAGCATCTGAAAGATTGAATGACAAAACTCTGTGACATTGTAGATTGAAATTTTTATTGATGTTGTGTCTGGCAGTTATCCGACATTAAAATAGGTACATCAAGTACCGTAAATCGTCGAATTAGTGCCTCCCCTCAAAGAAGCGCCCTCTTCAAATAAGGGCCCCTCCTCTCGGCCAGAATTGAAAAGGGCCCTCACCTTGAATAAGTGCCCCCTCCCAAACCCCTGTTTTATGGAAGAGTACTGAGACAACAAAGGATGTGTAGCTTTGGTTGTGTTCAGTCACAAGCGAGTGATTGTCAACTTATTCAATCACTGCACATTGACTGTCACAACGGATGATAGCAAAGATCAGGCCGCGGTTGTTCAAAGGCTGGATAACACTATCCACCAGATAAATCGCTATCCAGTGGATAAGTGTTGACAAAACAAACCACACTACCCGCTGGATTGTGATTTATCCGATGGATAGCGTTATCCACTTTTCAAACCGGGGCCTGCTGATTCATTATTGCCTACAGTCCAACCAGCCATGTGCAGCAGGCCTACACTGGCTAAAGGGGTTACCAATTGTGTAGTTCTTCAAGAGGGGCAGCATCTTTCTGAGACTTCTGAAGAGCTGACATGTTGATATATTACAAAAAACCCAGTCATATCTGACCACAATTTGGGAAAAATTTCATAAGCGCCTCCCCCCTTGATCAAGACCTCCCTCGAAAAAGTGCCCCATCTTCTCCTAAATTTGATATAAGCACCACGGTATGTGTTTCTTTTCACTTGTCCATACCACACAAATGTGGGTCATTTAGCTCCTATGTCAGAATAGCCCCTAGTCTGCTTGCCCCCACCCAGAAGTCAAGTAGCCCCCAAATCAGGACAGCTTCAAGTCTACATGTCACTGTAAGTATGAAAGCAGCACAATAACATTACCTTAAGACAGGCTGACTGGGGACCAAGAACAGTACCCCCTCCTACTGTTCCAACCTCCAATGATGGCATTGTACAGCTGACAGAAAAAATGAAACATTCACACAGTTGTCCAAACACACCAACAACATGCAGCACAGATTGAAATACTGTGTAACTAAGTGTAGAGGGGGAGGGGTGATTTCCCCTACCCCATTTAGAATTAATGGCCTTATTTGCCCAGGGGCAGGAGCTGGTGAGTGATTTCAGACTCGACCCAAAATTCAACACCTATTTTCGGACCTAGCCCTGAGCCCCTGAATTGTCCTGAGTGACAAATGCAGGGTTGCAAAATTCATATCTGGGAAAGTAGCCAGTATACATATCTTACTGGTTTCAGGAAGGAAGGAAGCCCCCCCACCCCCCCTACACAATTGTTTAGCTCCCTCTTCATTCATCCCCTTTTTGAGGGAGGAGTGTGTGACAGGCCAAAAGAATGTCTACATCTATGCTAGATTAGATGAAATGAATGAAGACCATATGAAATCAGCAGTAGAAATCTAGCTAAAAGAACACTTGTTTACATGTGCTTTGTTTCCTTCCTTCCAAACTATTACCTGATGTATAAGTCTTCTTTAGTAGGTCCACAAGGCTCTAATAAAGTGATACAGTTGCAGCTAGAAACACACTGTGCAGGGTCCTGGCCTGTGGCTATGAACATTGCTGTCACTATGTTAGCAGCATGAGCATTAAATCCTCCAATGGCTCCAGCCATGGCAGAACCAACGAGATTTTTGCTAGCATTGAGTTCTGTAAGTGCAAATACTGTTGTCTTCAAAACCTGACAACAATAAATTAAAAACATCAAGTTACATTTTGAACAATATTTATTGGACGAGGTGTTTTGTGTGATACACAGACTACTCAAGCCGGAGGAAAAGGTTATCAGCCTTCCTGGTTTGTCCACAGACCCTCTATTTATTTGTGTCTTGATTTTGACAAAATTCCAATTAGCAGAAGTACTAACTGCAGGGGATTTGAAAAAAGTCTTAAGTAAGGGGGAAAAGACATTTTTTGCAGTTGCTCTCTCACCCTGCGTTCACATCAAAAAAAGAACAAAACATTATTGTTAAGTAGGTAGTTAGTACTATATAGTTTAAACTGTTAATTGATTTAATAAATTAAAATATTCACCTTTTGAACTACATGTCCTGGTATAATAGCCTCGCACACAACAGACTTCCCTCTGCCTTCAATCCAGTTTATAGCTGCTGCCTTTTTATCTGTACAAACATTTCCACTCAAGCTTAACACCTCCATAGTAGGGAAGTGACTGTGCAAGCAAGACAGGGCTTTCTCTGTTCCCTGTCAGAAAAAAATAAGCGAGTTTAATTACAATAAAATCAATTCTAAGTCATTCTTCCTACTACTGGTCTATTATACACTGACTACTAACTAGCTCATGAAGTAATAGTTTGAATATAAGACGGGATGAAAGTCATAATTCATATTCAGAATAATAATTATAAGTAATTGAAATTATTAATTAGTATACTAAGTAGTGGATCTCTTAATCGTTACCACCTGTGATGTCTGCTTAATATTAATTTTGGTATTTCAAGAAAAAGGTTGATGTTGATCATATATTTACAATACTTCGATATTCATTATTTGCAGTGCCAATCAAATTGAACCAGTTTACCTTTGACACCATGTTCATTCCCATAGCATCACCAGTGGTTGCTACAAATCTGATGAACAACAAGCGACCAGCAACCACACCTTTTACAGACTGTAATCTTGCAAATCTATAGAAAAGTAACATATTTTGGTCAAAAGAAATACTTAGTGATACGTAAATAGACTTTTGTCTGGAGAATAGTGGGCACTTGTATACTCAGTTTCAATGGCTGAACTAACCTGCTTGTACTGTCAAACACTTGTTTGATTTCCATGAAATTTTTCTCCTCGTCTAACCACATTTTAACATCACTGTGAAAAGAAAATTTGAACTTCAGAATGACTTGATTGTGATCTTACTATGAAATTTGTGCCATGAACATGGTACTTAACTGAAGATTTACCTGGCAAGCAATGCTGAAGGAAATCTTACAACAGGTCCTCGTGTCATGCCATCGCCAAACACAGAACTTCTTACGCCACCACTCAGCTGCAAGAACACACAAATCAATGATAACAAGTTAAATCCTCAGGAATAGGACATCTCCCTAGAGTACAAAATGTGAGTGTAAACTCTAGAACCTTATGAAAGCTGAATTTGAATCTACTTAAGGTTGCCACAAGCTAGCCAAGTTTTTGTTGAAAAACTGATTTTTGTCAACAGCTTGCCGCACACTGGCTGATTTTTTGTCGGGACTAACCATGTCGAGACTTAGGGCCAAGTCATCCAAAATCAAGATGGCACTTATTCCACCGACAAGACTCTCATGAAAATTTATTTCCTAATTGGTTGAGGAATTGTCGTGGTCCATTGCACACTAGCCAACAAGGCCTGACAAGATGTTTTGAGATTTAGCACTGTCTGATATTGCCAGACAAACCCCGATCTTGTAAGTTACACACTTGTCTGAATTCACTGCACACTAGCTGACAAGTGTAGATTTTCTGTCGGCCAGCAAAAAATCGGCTAGACTGTGCAGGGCCTTTAGAATGCATTTAAAGCCCCACATTATCCCCTTTGCTGCCCAGTTAAAAGTAATATCTGGCTTTAAAATACTTCATGTGCTGGCAAAGCTTAGAATGAAGAACTTTTCTACCTAAACATTAATTAAAGAATTAATAAAGAGAAAAGTACCAGCAGGGCTCGGCATCCTCGATTGGTACTTGCTACAAGACACCCTTCTGTGGTTGCCATGGGAACATGATAGTTTTCACCATTAAGCAAAAGAGGTCCAGCAACACCCACAGGGACAGGCATGTAACCAATAACATTTTCACAACAAGCTCCCACAACCTGAAATGTAAATCAGCACAGATGAAAGCCAGTGTAAATATATTGTTGCTATTACTGATGTAAACAATCAACAAGATATTAATTAAATGTAAGTTGGTGAGGGAACTTACATCAGAGTAATCATAGTGATCACAAGGAAGGTCAATCAAATCTGCAGCAGCTGGAAGTTTCTTTGATACCACACTCCGCCTGAGAAATTGCATATGAAATATATTGATTATATTTGAAAGCTACAAGGTGGCATTTCCATGGTAGTGTTTGCCCTTGGCCTAGCAATTAGATACTTGTTAATGGACAACAAGGACCGAATTTATGATCATGTTGAGCACAAGCAAAAACTGACATCCTTAGATCACAAAGCAACCTTTACTGTGGGAGTCACTGACCAAGTTGAAGGATCTGAACAAGTCTGCTCAAACCAAAAGACAAAGAAACAAGGAACTTCTGCTCTAGTCCTTAAAAATGCAAGTGCAAAAAGCGTGGCTTCAAAAAAGGTTACTAGACCAAGGTCTGATTTCTGTCCTCTGCCAAGAATAGAGTCAGTTGATGAAACATTTGAAAAAGAATCCAGTGATGCTGTTGTGAGAAGGAAGCTGTTAGATAGAAGAAGAACAGTAAGCGAAGGTGACTGTGCTAATGATTGCCAAATGAATGATGATAATCAACATCCTGAAGGGATTATAAGAGTAGACAGCAGTCCACCAAGAATGGAGCTCAAAGAACGCAGCTTAGAGGAGTGCAAGCTGATGTTGAAGCAATCAGTATGTTTTACCATACTTTTCCTTTATATCATCAAATAGGTGTTTGTTCTTATTGTAATATGTACAGTATGTAACCTTTAGATGTTAAATTAGCTTAAGGTTAGTAATAAAACAGTTTTAAAATTTATCACCTCTGATTCATTACTTTCCAGGATGGAGTGTTTAGCTTGAGCGATAAGGAAATACAGATGTTGGTTGAATCTAAAGCCATTCCTGGGCATCAGCTTGAAAAGGTTTTAAAAGATCCAGCAAGGGCAGTAAAGATCAGGTAAAGATTCAGAGATGGAGGTGTAGGGATGGTGCAGTGGTGAGAGCATTCACCTCCCACCACCGTGACCTGGGTTCAATTCCTGGACCCAGCATCCACTGTGGGTTGAGTTTGTTGTTGTTTGTTATTCCTGTTCTGAGGGTTTTTCTCCAGGTTCTCTGGTTTTCCTCCCTTCACAAAAACTGACTCTCCCAATTCCAATTCAATCCACACATTTGATCATGATCACATTATGTTAAAATGCATGTTATAAGTACTGTATTAAGTATTAATTTATTGTTATCATTGATGTCATGGCCATGTGATAACATCAAGATTGGACAATAGTCATTAAGAAGAAAAAGAAGACTCGATTTGCTTATCTTTTTAGAGTATGATTGTCTCACTTTTGGTTTTATTAAGTTGATGTAAGTTGATGTGTTAATTTTACTTGATATGAACCTTTTTGATTTTGATTACCACATTATGCTGTTTTTTTTTTCCGGTGAATCATACAATAATCATGTAGGTCCAAAACCCACGTACATGTATGTGAAGCTGAAATTGCACTTGCAGTTTTTGGTTTCTAATTTGCTGAGATGTTAGGGAAACCCGTGTTGAAATTATGACAAAAGTGATATAAATAGCAGGAAGAAAGTGAGGGATGGAAATGCCACCTTGTAGCTTTCAAATATAATCAATATATTTCATATGCAATTTCTCAGGCGGAGTGTGGTATCAAAGAAACTTCCAGCTGCTGCAGATTTGATTGACCTTCCTTGTGATCACTATGATTACTCTGATGTAAGTTCCCTCACCAACTTACATTTAATTAATATCTTGTTGATTGTTTACATCAGTAATAGCAACAATATATTTACACTGGCTTTCATCTGTGCTGATTTACATTTCAGGTTGTGGGAGCTTGTTGTGAAAATGTTATTGGTTACATGCCTGTCCCTGTGGGTGTTGCTGGACCTCTTTTGCTTAATGGTGAAAACTATCATGTTCCCATGGCAACCACAGAAGGGTGTCTTGTAGCAAGTACCAATCGAGGATGCCGAGCCCTGCTGGTACTTTTCTCTTTATTAATTCTTTAATTAATGTTTAGGTAGAAAAGTTCTTCATTCTAAGCTTTGCCAGCACATGAAGTATTTTAAAGCCAGATATTACTTTTAACTGGGCAGCAAAGGGGATAATGTGGGGCTTTAAATGCATTCTAAAGGCCCTGCACAGTCTAGCCGATTTTTTGCTGGCCGACAGAAAATCTACACTTGTCAGCTAGTGTGCAGTGAATTCAGACAAGTGTGTAACTTACAAGATCGGGGTTTGTCTGGCAATATCAGACAGTGCTAAATCTCAAAACATCTTGTCAGGCCTTGTTGGCTAGTGTGCAATGGACCACGACAATTCCTCAACCAATTAGGAAATAAATTTTCATGAGAGTCTTGTCGGTGGAATAAGTGCCATCTTGATTTTGGATGACTTGGCCCTAAGTCTCGACATGGTTAGTCCCGACAAAAAATCAGCCAGTGTGCGGCAAGCTGTTGACAAAAATCAGTTTTTCAACAAAAACTTGGCTAGCTTGTGGCAACCTTAAGTAGATTCAAATTCAGCTTTCATAAGGTTCTAGAGTTTACACTCACATTTTGTACTCTAGGGAGATGTCCTATTCCTGAGGATTTAACTTGTTATCATTGATTTGTGTGTTCTTGCAGCTGAGTGGTGGCGTAAGAAGTTCTGTGTTTGGCGATGGCATGACACGAGGACCTGTTGTAAGATTTCCTTCAGCATTGCTTGCCAGGTAAATCTTCAGTTAAGTACCATGTTCATGGCACAAATTTCATAGTAAGATCACAATCAAGTCATTCTGAAGTTCAAATTTTCTTTTCACAGTGATGTTAAAATGTGGTTAGACGAGGAGAAAAATTTCATGGAAATCAAACAAGTGTTTGACAGTACAAGCAGGTTAGTTCAGCCATTGAAACTGAGTATACAAGTGCCCACTATTCTCCAGACAAAAGTCTATTTACGTATCACTAAGTATTTCTTTTGACCAAAATATGTTACTTTTCTATAGATTTGCAAGATTACAGTCTGTAAAAGGTGTGGTTGCTGGTCGCTTGTTGTTCATCAGATTTGTAGCAACCACTGGTGATGCTATGGGAATGAACATGGTGTCAAAGGTAAACTGGTTCAATTTGATTGGCACTGCAAATAATGAATATCGAAGTATTGTAAATATATGATCAACATCAACCTTTTTCTTGAAATACCAAAATTAATATTAAGCAGACATCACAGGTGGTAACGATTAAGAGATCCACTACTTAGTATACTAATTAATAATTTCAATTACTTATAATTATTATTCTGAATATGAATTATGACTTTCATCCCGTCTTATATTCAAACTATTACTTCATGAGCTAGTTAGTAGTCAGTGTATAATAGACCAGTAGTAGGAAGAATGACTTAGAATTGATTTTATTGTAATTAAACTCGCTTATTTTTTTCTGACAGGGAACAGAGAAAGCCCTGTCTTGCTTGCACAGTCACTTCCCTACTATGGAGGTGTTAAGCTTGAGTGGAAATGTTTGTACAGATAAAAAGGCAGCAGCTATAAACTGGATTGAAGGCAGAGGGAAGTCTGTTGTGTGCGAGGCTATTATACCAGGACATGTAGTTCAAAAGGTGAATATTTTAATTTATTAAATCAATTAACAGTTTAAACTATATAGTACTAACTACCTACTTAACAATAATGTTTTGTTCTTTTTTTGATGTGAACGCAGGGTGAGAGAGCAACTGCAAAAAATGTCTTTTCCCCCTTACTTAAGACTTTTTTCAAATCCCCTGCAGTTAGTACTTCTGCTAATTGGAATTTTGTCAAAATCAAGACACAAATAAATAGAGGGTCTGTGGACAAACCAGGAAGGCTGATAACCTTTTCCTCCGGCTTGAGTAGTCTGTGTATCACACAAAACACCTCGTCCAATAAATATTGTTCAAAATGTAACTTGATGTTTTTAATTTATTGTTGTCAGGTTTTGAAGACAACAGTATTTGCACTTACAGAACTCAATGCTAGCAAAAATCTCGTTGGTTCTGCCATGGCTGGAGCCATTGGAGGATTTAATGCTCATGCTGCTAACATAGTGACAGCAATGTTCATAGCCACAGGCCAGGACCCTGCACAGTGTGTTTCTAGCTGCAACTGTATCACTTTATTAGAGCCTTGTGGACCTACTAAAGAAGACTTATACATCAGGTAATAGTTTGGAAGGAAGGAAACAAAGCACATGTAAACAAGTGTTCTTTTAGCTAGATTTCTACTGCTGATTTCATATGGTCTTCATTCATTTCATCTAATCTAGCATAGATGTAGACATTCTTTTGGCCTGTCACACACTCCTCCCTCAAAAAGGGGATGAATGAAGAGGGAGCTAAACAATTGTGTAGGGGGGGTGGGGGGGCTTCCTTCCTTCCTGAAACCAGTAAGATATGTATACTGGCTACTTTCCCAGATATGAATTTTGCAACCCTGCATTTGTCACTCAGGACAATTCAGGGGCTCAGGGCTAGGTCCGAAAATAGGTGTTGAATTTTGGGTCGAGTCTGAAATCACTCACCAGCTCCTGCCCCTGGGCAAATAAGGCCATTAATTCTAAATGGGGTAGGGGAAATCACCCCTCCCCCTCTACACTTAGTTACACAGTATTTCAATCTGTGCTGCATGTTGTTGGTGTGTTTGGACAACTGTGTGAATGTTTCATTTTTTCTGTCAGCTGTACAATGCCATCATTGGAGGTTGGAACAGTAGGAGGGGGTACTGTTCTTGGTCCCCAGTCAGCCTGTCTTAAGGTAATGTTATTGTGCTGCTTTCATACTTACAGTGACATGTAGACTTGAAGCTGTCCTGATTTGGGGGCTACTTGACTTCTGGGTGGGGGCAAGCAGACTAGGGGCTATTCTGACATAGGAGCTAAATGACCCACATTTGTGTGGTATGGACAAGTGAAAAGAAACACATACCGTGGTGCTTATATCAAATTTAGGAGAAGATGGGGCACTTTTTCGAGGGAGGTCTTGATCAAGGGGGGAGGCGCTTATGAAATTTTTCCCAAATTGTGGTCAGATATGACTGGGTTTTTTGTAATATATCAACATGTCAGCTCTTCAGAAGTCTCAGAAAGATGCTGCCCCTCTTGAAGAACTACACAATTGGTAACCCCTTTAGCCAGTGTAGGCCTGCTGCACATGGCTGGTTGGACTGTAGGCAATAATGAATCAGCAGGCCCCGGTTTGAAAAGTGGATAACGCTATCCATCGGATAAATCACAATCCAGCGGGTAGTGTGGTTTGTTTTGTCAACACTTATCCACTGGATAGCGATTTATCTGGTGGATAGTGTTATCCAGCCTTTGAACAACCGCGGCCTGATCTTTGCTATCATCCGTTGTGACAGTCAATGTGCAGTGATTGAATAAGTTGACAATCACTCGCTTGTGACTGAACACAACCAAAGCTACACATCCTTTGTTGTCTCAGTACTCTTCCATAAAACAGGGGTTTGGGAGGGGGCACTTATTCAAGGTGAGGGCCCTTTTCAATTCTGGCCGAGAGGAGGGGCCCTTATTTGAAGAGGGCGCTTCTTTGAGGGGAGGCACTAATTCGACGATTTACGGTACTTGATGTACCTATTTTAATGTCGGATAACTGCCAGACACAACATCAATAAAAATTTCAATCTACAATGTCACAGAGTTTTGTCATTCAATCTTTCAGATGCTTGGTGTTGGTGGAGCCAACAAATCAGAGCCAGGCAAGAATTCAACAAAACTCGCACAAATTGTGTGTAGCACAGTCCTTGCTGGGGAGTTGTCATTACTTTCAGCTCTCGCCTCAGGGGATCTTGTGAAAAGTCACTTAACACTAAACAGGTATTAGATCTTCCTTGTATGTATAAAGTGTGCATGCATTTAAGAAATATGAAGTTCTAAATATCCTCTACTGTGCTAGAGTTGAGACTAGCACCATGCATTGGTATCCGTGTTTCAAGCAACGTTTGTGATGATTTTTTTGGATTTTTGCGGATTTTTGGCGCGTACGTTGTCCTCTTTGGAGTTAAATGCGGACCCGGGAATGCGGATTTTCACCCACTTATATTTATCAGTGAACACATCAATGTTACCAATAGATTCTTATTAACCCTTTCCTGCCCAAGACCCACTTATAGATTATACTCTGTCTAACGCCAGACGATTTTACTCGTCAATGGGGGACCCCTTAGGCAGCAAAGGGTTAATCAACTTACCGTACCTATGTTTCTTTTTCATTAGGTCGACAGTAAATCTTCTAGCAGAAGACGCCAGCAAAAATTGTGCAGTGTTGTAGGAAACCTAGCTACAACTCGCTTTTCATTACCAAATGTTGCTGGGAATTGCGACTACTGAGAGTCAGTCAGTTACTGGCCAAACATATTGATGTTGCCACTGAGCTAACGTTATCGACATCCTGATGCCTCATTCTGCCCGAGTTAGAAGCAAGTCAACAAGTTTCACGATTGGAGCTACTATTGTGAGCTTCCATCCAATGATGACACACCGAGGCTTCATTCGCGTGATTCTTAGATGGTCAGATTATGAGATCGCTCAATCTCGAGAGGGAGTGAGAGTGAGCGATATTGATCTGAGATTCAGATCAGGCTAAGGTTTTATGCACAGGCTTTTAAGTCAAAAGACAGCAGAGATGACCAAGGACTGAAATCCGTCAATTAGAATGCTTTTTATAATTTAGTATTGGGCTGGGTAAAGGTTCTGCGGTCATCAAATCAATGAAGTCGACGTGTGATTAGTCTTTTGTCAACCAAGCTTGCTCGGCCCAAGCCTCCTCACGCACTCTCTCCTCCCGAAAGCAAAGATTGCGTGACGAGTACAAACGGAGTCTGCGTTAAGGTGGCTGAACACAGTTTTTGATACCTCTGTTTCATTTACCTTTGCTTCTAAAACCCTTGATCCTTTGGTCACCAAAATGGCAGCAAGCAAGTTAACAACACAAACTTCAACTTTTTGATAATTAAACTGTCGTATGTGCCGTTGCCATGGCAACATGATTAATTATAAACAAGCGCTTAAAATCGGTTTTGTTTATTTGCAGAAAATCTAGTCATTAGATTTTCTTTATAATTTGCATGCAACAAGCTTGTAACGATACTCACATGTTAGCGCTATTTTAATAATTATTTAACAAACAGATCTTTAATTATCCCTCGTTGAAGGTTCACTGGCATATCTTGAATTTCCTTTGTTAAATTTTAATTATTTTGAATCCTCCAGTTAATTATTTCTTAAAGTATTTTCGCTCTAAATTTCGTGAAATTCTAATGAGTGGTTCTCGAGAAATTGGCGTATCTCCGAAAGTCAATTTTTCACTCAATCGCAATTTTTTCGACTTACTACGCATGCGCTGCATTTAACTGGGTTCCTTCGGCAACAAACAAAAGCTGAAAATTGCTGGGTTCTTTGCATCGTTACCTTTTCTAACATATCTTTGAAATAAAAGACTAAAGCCATCAATACACTGCGTTTAATTATAGAGAAAAATAACACAGATAGTGCGGATGTTGAGTAAATAAAATGATCGCTCTATTGACGACATCAGGTTTGTTTTTTGAAATCCTTGTGTACGTGCTGAATTGCATCAGCAAAAGCACGCGCGAAAACTGTGTTCAGCCACCTTAATAGAAGGCCAGTTAAGTAAAGTCTAGTATCTTATTAAGCTTGACTTGTGTTCTGCTCTGGGAGTGACAGGGCTAATGGTATCGCTAGGCCAGATATTTATTGAATTAGTCCAAAAGCCATATGAAGATTTAAATTAACTTCGTTGAGGGGGGTGAATAGGGGTATGCAAATCTCGCCTATCCGTGCTTTTTTCGCCAAATTCGTCGATCCACCAATATTTTTGTTCAAATCCGAAACCACAACCACATCCGAAAACATAAGTGTAAAAGTTCAAAAGTAAACTGGTAAATGTGAATGCCATTTTTAATTTCGCGTAAATAGTAAAGAGAGCAACATGTTTGATGACCACAACTCAGTACAATTACAATATTAAACAATCTCCTGGCACACCTGAGTTTAAATGAGCGTCGTTCGAAAAAAAATAAATGATTTGAATGAGCTAGTTAACATACTGATCGTTTAGGAGTCAAGGTCCGAACATTAAGACAGGCATAATCCGAATTTACAGCTGATCCATCATCCACTGTGTTTTCAAAATCCGCCATCCCGCTCTGTTTACCGCAAAAATCCACAATCCATGCTCATTATGACCAATTCCGTCGATCCGGAAACCTATTCACCCCTCTCTTTGTTCAAAACAAAATTTTTGTGAATTTTGATGTATGTGAACGAAAAAGAATATCGTTAATGAACCAACCTCGTTCCCAGGACCTTTTCCCTGGCTTGCCCCCCCCCCCCCCCCCCAAAAAAAAAAACCCCAAGCCAGGGAAAAGACCCTGGGAAGGGGGTTGTTAATGAACGTTTTACGTATTTAAAGACTACATTCATGTCATGACAAGAGATCAAATCATCTGCAAGAATTTTTATTTATTACTAATTGGTGTTCATTTGTCACAAAGAATCTGTTGACGGTGTCTTTCAATAAGTAAATACAAATTTTATTTCTAGATATGAGAAAAAATATGACTTCAATTAAAGTTTTGGTAGGAAAAAAATCTGTATTTGTGGTTGTTCCTTATTTCCGGTACTTTATCAAATGACATAGCTGTCTTAGGTACAGCCTCTTCCAGGCGTTCAGTTAGTTGGGGAGAGGAAGCGAAAGAACGTCTGTGGGGAAACTTAACGAGAGGTCCTGCCTCCATATAGAGCACCCAGAGAGACTTCAAGCTTGTTGTTCTCTCATCTTACCGCCCATGTGGCGAGTGAGGGAGAGGAGAGCCCCTGAAAGTGAAGTTGCAGGGACCCGCAACTTGACCGCCGCCCGGCTTGTGGTTTTTCAGTTGTCGATCTTATTTTAAAACATGTTCTCGGAATATTTCAAACTTTGTCCCTCGAAAGTCACTACTTAGCGACTTTCAAATATATCTTTCAATAGAAATGAGCCTAAACATAGTATAAACACCGCATGGCAAATCAGAGGTGTATTCAAGCGAAATCTCACTTAGCGATTTTTCAAGTTCTCTGTTTTTTTGTTTTTTTGTTTTTTTATCGTGGTACTTGCTTTGCACTAAATATTGAACAGTTTGAGGAATAACTCGGCATCGTTCAAATTGTGTTGCATTTTGTGTGCACAATCATAACGCTCACTAATTCAGAAAAATTATGGAAATCCTCATAAAGTCACCTTGCGACGTTTGTTTTCGAGCTCGGCATGTTCAGATAAATGACGGAGCAACTACAGAATGCAGGGCCACTTCGGACCACCCGTTTTACATGTGTCAAAACGTTTTGAAGAACGAAGCAAAACAAAATAGGCACCTCTGTATCACTCGCCTGCGGCGCGTGATTTACGAATTCTTCGCGTGTTCTACCAAGATCCCGCGTGGTTTCTCAGCCTATAAACCATACGAACTTGTGGTCTATTGCTTAACTTTGCAATGACTCCGTTGTTTTAACGAAAAAAGCGCTATTTCTTCACGACTTCTACTGTTGTGCGACTTTTCGCCATAACACAAAAAAGCCACCAGGGCCCGGTTGTTCAAAGCCTGGATAACGCTATCCACCGGATAAATCACTGTCCAGCGGATAAGTGTTAACAAAACAAACCATGTTATCCACTTGATAGTGATTTATCCGGTGGATAGCGTTATCCAGGCTTTGAACAACCGGGGCCAGTGCTTCAAAGGTGCCTTGCCTTTTATTGGCACGCCCTGTGTTTTAATCCATTAGACGAAGTGTGACGCGGACTTTGCATTTGAATTTCTTTGAGTTAAGTATACTTGGAAACTTTTATTTGGTCTTTCTGCAAAAGTTTAAATTAATTACATTACCTTTATAGCAACAGTTTAGCGAGTATTTCTATGTAAACTCGTGAGCAGTAAAATACATCCCGTATTTCGTATCGTTTGGGGAAGTTAGGAACACCGAAAAAGCTTGGAAATGACTCGCGACTCTCCTTCCACTCTTGAGTTTCTATATAGTCGTCCAGGATTTCCCATAGTCGAGTTTAAACCATATAAAGCAAAGAAATATAAGATCCACCGGTTTACTATAATTCCCCGTAGTTTGTCGATAAGAGTCACTAGTCTGATGCTTATTTCTAATCTCCAGAAGTAACTCAAAAATAACCTTTGCAATCTCCATCCTATAAATAACACCACGAGAGCACTTGAGACAAATTTAAATCCACGACTTTTCCGACGTCTGCTGTAATGTCTGGCAACCAGCCACACAAAACGTTAGAGTACCGAGATTCTTTCACTTTGTGCGTTTGTAAGAAATGTCTTCTCGAGTCCATTCGTGCATTCCTGATTTGATCAACTGTCACGCTCACCCAGAGCCTTCTGCAGAACTAAACAGAGGAAAAAAGCTATTTTATTTACAGAAAAATTATTCAGTATTGATGAAAGTTAACAAAGCCCTGACGTTTCCGGCTCAACCCTTCTTCGACGTGTTAAAATATTTTGTCTATAGTCTGGAAAAGCAGACGGATTCCCAGTGGTTTTCTGGCGCCGCCGTCTGAAAAAAAGAGCCGGGAAAGACGCCCACGCCCATCTGTTGGTAGCCAGCGGGCGGGCTTGCCTTTTAGTAACGCGCGCGAGCGAGCGAGCGAGCGAAGGGATCTGGTGAGGGGAGTCTTGAGTGCGTGTGCTCTCCCAAAGTGAGCCCACTCGCCGGTTTCCTTTTGTTTTTGCAAGCTGCCAGTAACATGTCAAACTATAAAGCACATGTTTGATAAAAGGATTCTTGAAAAAAGAAAGTGTACTGCGAGGAGTTTAAATACACTGATGAAATAAACATCTCAGATTGCTTCATGGATCATGCTTTCCACAGAGATTCAGTCGGAAGGAAGGCTCGTCCTTCCTTTTCAGCCCGGCTTCCAAGCAAATCTCCGCAGAGAGCTTCCTCGGCAGGCTTTGATCACCGGCGTTTTTATAAAGACCTAAAATCTGGTCATTGCACTCTGGTGCACAGCCATTATTCACCTTTCGAGGTATTCATTTCTTTCTCTTTCTTACCTAACTGTTGTTGATGATCAGACGATGAAGATGATGAGAAGTGTTTATTGAAGTCAATTCTTAACAGCAGCTGAGCTAGGTGAGGACTTGCTTGATGACTCCGCACACTCGACAAGATTTGAAATAACAGGATTGCCTGTCTTTCGTAAGTCTGTAGAAAAGGAAAAACGCTTCTAATATTAATAATGTAAATAATTAAACCATTTTACAGTAAGAATATTTTAATTAACGGGTGACATTTTATTACGAAACCATATTCATGTAAGTATTATCAAATGAACCCTTGTCTTGGAGCACGTTACCTTGGTAATATTGTCCATCTGTGTCAGCTCTCTGTGCGTCAGTCCGACACTGCCTGTCTGAAGAAGCAGCGAGCTGAATGACTGGCATAGGTTTAGGATTTCATCAAGGCAGCGTGAAACCTAAAAACCATAAATAAAAGGAAAATATGATAAATATATTACTGAAGATAGGCATGGCTTCAAATTACACGTTAACCGATATTTGTTATTTGCTGTACAGCCCGGCTAACTGTCTACGGGCGCGTTCGTTTGGGTATTCCGGAATAAGAATATATTCCGGAATATATTCCGGCTATTCTGCTCCTGGGAGCAGAATAGCCGGAATGGAAATCCAGGTATTCCGGAATTAGAATAGCTCCCAAACAAACGCTTACTAGCACTATTCCAATTATTCTTATTCCGGATTGATCCCAAACGAACGCGCCCTAAATTGCTTGGTACATAACTTCTACGATGTCTTATGCCTTCTGTCATGTCTTTAAACATAATCCTCGTAATAAAGAAAAGTTTTTTCAGGGACATCCATGTTACATTATACATGAACTGAAAGCTGTGATCACACAAGGATATTTTAAAACACGATTTGTCAGCGTTCTTGCTTACTTTCTTTATATGTCCCTTAGTTACTCGCGAACCCCAAAAGCCTTGCATAACGTTCTTTCCTCGTAGAGATCAGAGAGGTATTTTCCGAGAATTGTTGTAAACACTTATTGTTTACACACTGTAAAGAACAGACTTGTAAACAGGTTTTACCGGTTTCATGAGCAAGAATGACTGAGCCATCATGGTAGTAATAAAGTGATCATGTGCCAAACGGATTGATTCAAAGTTTCTTGTACTGTTTATCTTGTCCACCAACTGACTGTACTGCGTCTCTAGTACATCCACCTGTTGTAATCAAATACGCCAAAAATCATTTTGCTACAAAGAGGTTTGAGTTATCAACCAATTCACAACTACAAGAGAAGGTTTGTAAAACACCCAGTGAATTTTCCAAGATTTCCTGGAACAACACTTTCAGTAAGTTCTTTTCTTTCAAAGGAAGCCTGGAAAAGAAATATATATGAACGTTCCTCATGCTTTGCAGGAACATTTGCCCATGTTTTCTGCACTTACAACTCAATCCTTTTTTTGTTGATAACTTAGTCCAAGACGCCGCAACTAACAGGCTGTGCCAAGAAACTACAACATAAGTCTCCAAATGTTTAAAAACCCATTAGTTTAAATTTTTTGGAGAAAAAAATTTGTACATGAGGATGAATCCACGGTCAATATTTCCCATTCTTTTGGTAGAAAAATTGTTGCGCATTTAACTTGGAAATACAAGTCTTAAACACAAAAGTCTCACGAAAACGAATGGCAGCGTAGTATAGCTAAAACCCAGTCAATGATGTCACTTAATTACTTACCTGGAGGTAATACTGCAAATTATCTATCAGGAAAGCCATATGCATCCTTGCAAGCCAAATCTTTGTCATATTTGATAGTTGAGCAGTAGATAAGTGTTTAGTACCCATGTAAGCAGCCCAGACTTGTTGAAGATCCAGCTGAGTCCGTTTTACTTTCAACAAAAATCTGAAAAGGTTGTTATACCTACGAAAAAAATAAAACAAGCACATCAAAAAAAGCGATGCCCAGGTTTTTTTTTCAAAATATGTAAAATATTAATTGAGAATGAACTCTTAACTGTCGTCTCAGTATAAACGAGCTCTCCAAGGCGTTCATTTGGTTGGGATGCACTCTGAAAAACGGCGAGCGAAAAAAATAGGAGAAGAGCGGCGAGAGAAAGCCTCTCCCCTGTTTTTTCGCTCGCCGTTTTTTCGCGGCAACTAACTGAACGCCTGTCAGAAGCTAAGTATAACTTAAAAATTCAGCTTTCTTCAAACAAGAGTTTTATTAACACCCTCTTAGAGTTTAATCACTACTGGTTAAGCAGCTGGTTGTAAGTTTATTTTAAAAGACAATCATGATACCGAGCGATAAAGGCTATGTCTTTTGTGCTAAGTAGTTCATGAGTCATGATAAGACTCACTTTTCTAGCACAGCAGGGTGAAGTAGAATGTGTAATGGCCACTGAACATCATATTGAAGTTTAATGCAGTCCCATCCACATACCAATGCAACTGACTGCTCTGTGAAAGGAAAACAAAATTGATACTGCAATGGCTTGATTTAGCAACCTCCCTCCAGAAAGCAAGCCCTTAACAAACCGCCCCTAAGTTAAGCAAGTAACGCGAAGGGGGAGTGCGATTTGTTAATCAGACTGAATTGGACGACACGATGTCCTGTTACCAATTAATCATAACAATTACAATTTCCCACAAAAGTAAAGGTTTCATTTGAAGAAGAGCTTTTACATGTTATAATCATTTTAATGTCATAATTAAAAATTCAAAACAGTCACTGGAGACTAAACCTCCACAATTTTACAAAGTCATTCTCCTGAATTTGTTACTATAGTGATTGTAATCAATGTTGTGATTGGTGGATTTAGTGGAGAGGACTTAAGATGATTGGCTCGTGTAACTGTCCGATTACAGGTGTTCATGAAATTACAACTGTCCGATTACAGATTAATTAGAGCAAACTACAGCAGTTTATGCACCAATCACATTTGAGGAAATTGTAATTGTTATGATTAATTGAGTTATTGCAGTAATTCTAGACCCATGTAATCCAGTGGTATGAATGTTAACAAGATCTAGTGTCATAGAATTTACCAATGTAGCAAAACAGGGGAAACTAAATCGAAAAAGTAAACATTTGATGTACTCCGAAATCCTTTCCCGACATAGCCAGATGTCCTTGCAACAAAAACACACATTACCTGTTGTTGTAGTTTTCTTCTTTTTCTCATGTTGGGTAATTTCTTTATCAATCCCGACAGCGAACATAGAAACAGCTTCATCATCATCAGGAAGAAACTGAGAGAGGGGTTAACACAGAAAGATTTAAAACAGGATTTTCACTCTTTCAATAATCCTCCCTCCTTCAAAAAATCCCTAGTCATCTCTTAAGTTGGTAATCCGTGTTCCAACAGCATTTGTTGGTCTCCCAAACTTCCACTTCTTTCATTCTCACTTTCTGGGGGATTAAGACAGTTTCTTGTTATAAAATAGTCTAACCCCCAATTGTATCCACCTCTCCTCGGCAACCAGTTTTCCACACCAAAAGTTTCCAATCACTATATTTGAATCCTCTTGTGAGTGATCAACTCTCGTAAGTGGCTGTGACCACTTTTAGAGCTAAAAGATTGAGATTGTCTTTTGTTTTTAACCTCCCATAAGGAACCACTTGACAGATAATAGAGCGCAAATTGGATAATGTATTGTAACATTATCACATTCCTCAGTGGTAGCACAAGAGTCCGAAATTTCTCAATAGTAAGTACCGGATTCTTTTCACATGAATAAAAACGTTTAAAACTCAGCAGTTACATTACGCTAATGAGGGAAAATTTTGACTCGATATGATATAAGCCATCATAAACGACCACCTCCTGTTACAAGCAACAACCAAGACTCGACATTTTGGGTGGTCATTTACCGGAGGTTTAACCCCTCCCCCTTATCAACCACCTTAAAAAGAGTTGAACAAACATGTAGCTTCAAAGAAAATAATAGGTGGCATGAATTGATGTCAGGTTCAAATATTGCTCTAAGATAATGTGTAATTCAGCATTCTTTAATGCTCTAATGAAAATGCTCCTAAAACAGTATACACTATACTAGGAGATAAAAATAAATAAATAAATAAATAAATAATTAAATAAATAAATCATGAAATAAATATATAAGTAAATAAATAAAATCGTAATAAATAAATGTAAAAGAAGAAAATTATTTACATTGATCATGATCTCGTACATCTGGTGCAACAATGAACATAC
>JAHPZR010043452.1:0-10025 GCA_019787425.1 Platygyra sinensis | reverse complement strand
CACGAGCACCAGTGTGTTAAAATTTCCTTGCACCTACACTGCCCATTTGGTTTTCTTTTGATGTTTTTGTGTATTTTTTCCCTTTCCTTCCTCCATGTGGAAAGATTCTCGGTCGGACTGAGTCGAAAATTGGTTATAGCGCTAAATAGTTTTAAGCTGCCTCAAATACTTTATTATGACTATTTGTTTCGGTGTGACACATCCCTTCTGTTTTGTCTCTTCAGGAAAACGCCGACCTCGCACGACTCAAAGCATGCCTTCGACACGACACTTCCGCCGCCAAGAAATGAAGAGAGTGGCCTCGGCACCAATCGTTGTAAATAGTTACCGTAACCAAGTGAAGGCGGGAATTGTCCGAGCTATGTTACCGCGCACTGAGTCGTCAAACTTGAGAAGCGCATTTGGAGCTGCGGAGATGTGGAGATCTAAGCTACTGACGTCACGGCCAACGCTAGAAAGGAAAATATCCAGTAAACATTCGTGACCTCATCCGGGACTGAAGAAACCTTGCAACACTTAGGACAGGTGGCGCGGTCAGCAAACCGGCCCTGTTAAATGTTACAAACAGTTTCCGAGCACTAACGAACGTTTTCACATCAGTTGTTCATAGCAACACCCTGTCAAAAGCTATCGCGGCAAATTCGCGGAGACGAATTTACCTAGTAATTTACAATTTATGGTTGTAAAAGCATACGTCTCAAAGTATCGTACATGTATCTACACAAAATTAGTGCACGGTTTTCAAAAATAGCACAATCACTTGAAGTTGTTAAGAGTACCACCGGACATCATAAGGCACAAAGATAAATTACTAAAACTAAGTTGTCCAATTGTTTATAAACAGAATAAAGTATGTTAATAATGAAGCAGTCGCTTTATTGTGACAGCCTCATCGTCCGGTTTACATCGTTCAGTTTATTTACAACCTAGAGCTTTAAACTGTATGGTTCCTTAAACTATAATTTAACTTCTTTGATCAATCGATAATTTGACTTCTGTAAAAATAATTAAGCTCACTGTAGCGATCAAATGGAAAGAGCCTGTCTTCATTTAAACTTCAGTCTTGGTAAACACCAAAGAATGATCGACCAACAAGAACAACATAAAATGCACTTCATAATCTTCAACGTTGAATAGTCAACTCTGGCAACTAAATTTCGCGTTATCAGTGCGACTTTAACGCGCGAGTCAAAGCGCATGAGCTACTTACGGGTGAACTTTTGTTTCCCAGTGATTTAGAGGCGCGCGCTTTACCCAGGAGATGTACTAGCGCTGCACTCCGCGCCCGCAAAACTGTTGCTTAGAAACCAGGCACCTGCCTCTAAGTACTTCGTGTCTTCCTTATTATAGTGTACATAATACACGAAAATAAGGAAAAAATACACAAAAATACCCTATGTTCTAAGTACACCCCAATAAGGGATACATGAAGTACTTACCCACCTGCCCCAATTTACTTGGTGACTATGAAAATTTTATGTTACGGTGTTCGAAGTCCAGAAAGCTTGAGAAACACTTCTTTATCCTAGAAATACAATCAATGCAACTCGCCTTCAAACGGACATGGACTATTGTTAGAAGGTCACCTTCTTAATGGCTGCCTGTCCACAGAGAATTTCATTTAAACTTTCACTGATTAAGGTGGGCGGTTCTCTGAGGCACACAACCAGATCTGACTCCTACTTCGCAGCAGACGCATCTAGTCGTTTGGAGTGACGTAAAAGCAGTTCATAAAGCTTGGGTGCGACAACGTATACTTTATTCTAAACTAAGAAGCAACTAAGTTGTAACAATTAACACACAAATTAATATAATTGATTAAAACTAGCTCGGAAAAAAGACTTCGTTCTTCGCTAAACGAAAAGATAATTCTTCAGAAGAAGATCGTTGAAAAATCATGACTGGGTTAGACTAAAATCAAGTACTTACGAAAGCTGTATAGGAAAATGACAGCTGAAGTTTTACATCAATTGTACAGGCTTATGGCCTCGCGCTATTGGGGATATTGGTGTGAACTTTTCTACTGAGACTACACGAATGATGGAAAAAATTAGGAACCGTCCGATATCGGACGAATAGCTTAAGGTGGCCGAACACAGTTTTCAAGTGCCTATGCCTAATTCACCATAACTTTTAAACTATTTATGCTTTGGGGCCCATTTTTTGCAAGAGTCAAGGTTAACCACAGAAATGTTTATTCTCGCATTTTGACTAGGGTGTGTGCTGTTGCCATGGCAACGGGGCTGGTTAAAAACAATGCTTGAATAATGGTTTTTGTTTATTTAAAAAAAATGCAGTCGTTAGATTGTTTTCATATTTTGCACACTAAGAATTGACATTAAATCCCTTCTGTCAACATGGTTTTAATAAAATTTTGACATAAGCGATTTTCGTAATTCGCCGTTAATCGTTTTCTGTATTATTAAAAATTCCCTAGGTCAAATTCAGATTTTTTTTTTGATAGATCATTCACGTGGTCTCTGATCTATTTTTCCGCCAAATTTCTTGAAATTCTAACGACTGGATCGTTAGAAATCGGCATGTTTCTGCTAAAGCAATGGGTCTCAATTTTTCGAGCAACTGCGCATGCGTTGCATTTAACTGGGTTCTTTCGGTAACAAACAAAAGCTGAAAATTACTGGGTTCTTTGCATCGTTACCTTCTCTAACATACCTTTGTAATAAAAGACTAAAGCCATCAATACACTGCGATCAATTATAGAGAAAAATAACACAGATAGTGCGGGTGTTGAGTAAATAAAATGATCGCTCTATTGACGGCATGTTTGTTGTTTTGAAATCCTTGTGCACGTGCTGAATTGCATCAGCAAAAGCACGCGCGAAAACTGTGTTCGGCCACCTAAGTCAGTCCTTAGCAGAAGGTCAATGACATCAGTCTAGTGGTCGATGTTAGCGCGAAGAATGAATGTTTATTATGGAACTCTGGGTGATTATTTCTCAGTTCGACCCTATTGAAGTTCTTTATACAGTGCAATGAGCTTGGCAGACTCCTCTTTTAAGCTTTCAGATGACTTGCGGAACTCCTGCGCTAATTGGCTACCGTTTTTTATCTTCATGGCGCCGGCAGCGACATCCCAGATGCCGAAGAAAATTCCAACACCCGCCAATGAACCGGATAGAGCTTTTGCAGTCGTTGTTCCAGCAGTCACGACAGTTTTGCCTGCAATTTTAAGCCCAGGTGATGCGGCTTGTGTGGCAAGGCCGATTCTAGCCTCTTCAGCAACTGCATAATAATCTGCCTGAAGAAAGTTGACGACCGCTTTTATTTGCCTGGCCTGTTTCGCATGCTTCACTCCCGAGTATACAGCGTCGCCGAACTTGTAGGCTTCCGATGCAACTTTCCCAGCCCCCTTAGTCACCTCTTTAGCAGTGTATGCATCTTTAGCTACAGCTTCTCCCTCGGGTTTTCTCAGAAATTCATCTGCGTCTTTTAAGATGCTGATATACTCTGTAAGAAATCCGTGCAGGCTGAATGTAGCATTGAAGAGAGGTGCGGTAGCTTTCTTAATTTTCTTTGCTTCGCTCTTATCCCAGTGTAGACTTGCCAAAAAGCTACCTGTCGATGTGACTCCACCCGCGACACCCATGGCACCTCCAGCGAAAGTGAGGCCAAGGCTGGCGCCAACTGTTACTGGAGCCAGAGCAAGGCCAGCCACAGCCAACCCCCCACCAATGATCGATGCACTTCCCCCGACAGTTCGTGCTATACCAGTATCCTTTGTCACCACGTCCAGCTTCCTGGAACACACATCAATGATCTTAAAAGCTTTGCGCAGGTTGTCTTCATAATCGTCAATGCTGTAACCTATGATGACGTCAAGGTAGTTGTCAGCCAGATTTTTCCAAAACTGCGCCTTGTTGAGAGGGTTTGGATAAGCTTTTACGAGCTTGAAGTCGTCCCATGCTTTTTCTGGAATAAAGTACCACTTCTGAGATGACGTTCGTTCTTCAGCGTCACACATGGTGACCGGCAGCCTTGAGGCATCGATGACAAGGCCATTCAAGCTGCTCTTAATCGCTCCTTCTTCAACTCGCCACTTTTGATTGAGGTCATCATGTGCATGCCAAGCTTGGCACACAGTTCCAGCTTTCTTTTTCTTGCCTTTGATATGGACCACCAAGCCCAGTTTACTGACTAACCTGCAGTCTTCATCCCATCTCCACAGCTGACTGGGTTTTCCTTGCGCTTCACTCAGGACGAGATCTCCGCCTTTCGTACCTTCGGAAATATCAAGAACTAATCCATTTTTCTGGCTGGCTATGAAGAAATACTTAACTGAAGGTACAACAGGTAGATCATCTGGCCAGGGGTTTTCCGGGATAAAATACCACTTCTGACTTAATCTGCCGTCTGCTTCATACATGGCAACCGGCTGGGTCTGGGCATCAATAACAAGGTTATTGAAGTCGCTCTTTATCGCATCGTCTTCAAAAAGCCACTTTTGATTGAGGCCGTCATGCGCTTTCCAGGCGTGACACACAGTTCCTGCTTTCTTTTTCTTGCCTTTGATATCGGCTACCAAGCCCAGTTTGCTGACTAGTCTACGATCTTCATCCAATCTCCACAGCTGACTGGACTTTCCACGTGCTTCACTCAGGACGAGATCTCCACCTTTTTCACCTGTAGAAATATCAAGAACTAAACCGTTTACTTGGCTGACTATTAAGAAATACTCAGGTACCAGGTGGTCATCTTTTGTTGATTTGAATTCACCCATTTAAGTATTTTTTCTGGATTCTTCTTCAGTTGATTTGTCTACGGCTTACAGCACTGTGCGTGATCTTTTTTTATGGGTGCTCAGCTAGGTTCAGTCCTAATCTTCACTGCTTGACTCTGAGAAAAAGAAAACAAACGACGTCATGAGCTAAAGTGGAGCAACTAAACAAAACCAACAGCGTAAAGGTTTCGTGATAAACGTCGGCAGTATAGGATGTAGACTTCTAGATTTCACGTTTCAAAGGAGTAAGTAAATGAATGGGAGGAAAAGAAACAAACAATAACAACCTCAAAAGCCAATCAAAAGATGATGAAACGCTGCATAAATAAAAGTCAAAGTAAACACTGACCTCCTCCCCCTCCCCGCTCCCCCTCCCCCTCCCCACCCCCCCGGGATATAGGTGGGGATTAGTTTTAATAGCTTGCAAAAAGCGACAAATGCCACTCCATGCGGGTAGGAAATAGCAAAAAATGCCCCCACCCCTGGGAAAAGTGAAGACGTTCCTGATGAGTTTGTGATTGAATAATTCACAAGACGTCAGAATTAGATTTTAAATCAAATTTTAAGAATACCAGTTTCAGAAATTCCAAGCACTGTCAACTAAAAAAAGGTGGTTTTAGGTCCTGCAAAGTCAATGCCCATGATCGCCGCAGACGTGAGTCTCTTTGGGGCCGGGTCCGGGGACATGCTACCCCGGGAAAAAATTTAAGATATGTGCCTCTAAGATGCCATTTCCTGCATTTTGAGATCACAGTCAATGAAAAATAGTGGAGTTTTTTTCTTAGACTTTCTCATTGAGCATGCCAGGAATGAATGTCAAACCTAGTACAAAATCGAGGCAAACCAGTGCATTTCTGCACCCAAAACTATCGCAGTCTTATGCTAGGATACCAAAAGGGAAAACATGGCTGGGAAACGACAGAAAAACAGCTAAAAAAACGGCAAAGAATCGTGCTAAAAACACTGGTTAAACAAAGAAAACATTATCTTCCTTTGGCTAGGAAGAGTTTAAAAAACCAGGAGAATATTAAGCGAAAACGGGAGACCGGAAATATTCTCCAAAAAACGGGAGGGTCTCTGCCAAAACGGGAGGGTTGGAATCTCCACAGTTTATTTTAAGGACAATTTTAGTCATAACATTCCATAAGTTACTTCAGCAACATTCAGGAAGGTTGTCTTTACAGAGCAGCGAAACAAAAAGTCATCAGCATCTTAATATAAAAGCGTTTGTCTTCTTAAATCCATGCCCTCAATTAATCAATGTATTGATTTGAGTAACATTAAAATCAATTCCACAAATGCCTGTGAACACTTGTGTCCGCTCCAATGTGCCGAAATGTACCCAGAAGTTCTTGCGGGAACGATCGCCGCCATCTTGGATTAGAACGAATCCCCTACTAATGCCCCACATTCCTCAAGAAAAATGCGACAAAACGCGCGAATCCCCACACACACTGGGACTCGAAGAGGTGCCAATATCGTGATAAAGCCCCACTAAGGCCCCACATATCCCGGGGTGGGGGGAAGGTCGGGGTTTACTTTGACTGGTGCATAATAAACACAAGTGCGAAGTTAGATAAAACCTAAGACGTTACCTGGCTTCACACTACAGCTAGTAAGCATAATCTAAGTGCACTTGGAACCCACTTTGAGTGTGTAGGTGTAAACTGCACTTATCTTAAAAAAACGTTCGTAGATAAAGAAGTCCAAGTGCGCCGCCAAGTATGGTCTACACCACACTTGACAACAACTCGATCATCGGCTTTGAGTTCCATTTTGTATCATGTACTGGTTGAGTAGTACGAATTCCTCTCTCTGTTAGGTATACAATATATCCTTTTTCACAGCCGCTCCATTATCCGTATAATTTTCAAGACTACTTCCACGTTATTTATAACCGTACTGTTGCCGGACCAAATCTGATCGGTTCCCAAATAAACACATGAAAATTTGCTAATTAAGGCAAGTCTTTTCGGTACATCTAGTTTCAGAGTCTCTAAAATCATAACTATAAGAAAAAAGGTATTAATGGAAATTAAACAGCTGATTTTTACCGCCGCGCTTTGTTGAAGTGGCCAGGTTAGTCATCTTCTCTTCAAGATTTTTTTTCTTGGTAAAAAAGCCTCAACCTTAGTATTTTTTTCTTGATATTACTAGACCAAGGGGAACGTTGCAGGGATAATAAAGACTTCACGATATAAAACATGGGCATGGAGAATATAAGGTCTGAAACACAGGCCATTTCCGGTTGCTTCCCATATGCTTCAAATAGGTCCAGGTTGACATAACAGCCACTGGCTAACGAAAAATACCCATGAGTCGATTTGTTTGCCCATAAAAAACTACGAATACGGCATTACAAAGATAGTTTTCTTTTCGTCGAAAATTAATTGTACGTTGCTAAAAGAGAGATTGAAAAGTGGGCCAAAATTGCACTGAAAATCAGTCTCTGGGGGACCCTGAGGGGCTGATATCCGGAACTCGGTATAAAAAAAGTTCATTGTGCACAAATTTTAAGCGAAATCGGCCGACCCTCATTTCCAAGTCTGCCCCGGTCTCTCAGGCAGAAGCTCTTAAAGTAAAAGACAAAACATTCAACGTAAATGACTCTGTGCTGACTATTTGGGGCATTTTCCAAAAGGTTTGGCCTAAGAGCTACGTTACGTGCGTTTAAATTCGATATTGTTTTGACTACTTTTCGACGGTGAAGTCAAGCACCGTAGTCGCTTCACTGAGTTTACTAACTAGCGAGCGTATTGCGCAATTTTACAGGGCTATACAGGGCTCGACTCACAAGTTTGTAAGGGAGACAGCACTCATCTTCGCTTTTGAGAACTTCTACACTCGAAAGATTTCTTTTGCAAGCATTCAGTGCAGCTAGCTTCGAGCTTGTCCTGGCTGTCAACGTAAAGTCGATCAAAAGTGAAGAATTAGATTATGAATCGGTTTGATTTGCTGTACGCAAGAATGAATAAAAATTACCTGGCTTAGAATGAGTTCTGTGATCGTGGAAACATTTGATCTATTAATAATATCCAAGAAAGAAGCGAAGGGATGCGAGTAGGGGAGGGGGCATGCAGCAGAAATCTAGCCGCAAAAACACATTAATTAAGTAATCACATGCAAAGGATAAGATTCCAGCATTCCGTTTATAGGGGTTTATCAGCCACATAATATTCCACTTCGATTCTAAACTTAAAAAATACCGATATTCTTTTCGGTCAAGTTCACAGAATGAAACAGTGTCCACCTTTACCATGGACGAATTGGTTAGCAGAGGCTGAAACCAGCGGCTTGTAGGCAGCTCCGATGGCGTGAAAAGATGCAAAATGCAAATGACATCACAAGTTATTTAATCGAGTGAATTGAAAGGAATGAATACTTGCCTTTTGTTGAATTTAAAGGCCTAAAATTCCACAGCTGATTTGTCCAACACTTAGAGCAAAAGTTGCACAAAATATATTTCTGAGTCGTGGGACTATATCGTGGGAAAAACTAAACCTATGTTCCAGTGTTCTTGGAAATCGACTGAGAGGTTCACAAGGACAATGCCATAACTGCGCATGTGTGATGCTTTGCTTGTGCGCTTTCCATTTGAATATGGAATGGCCCTTTTCACGGTTAGATTTTCTGATTTGCATTACAATGTAATCCAACGTGGATGCGAGGCAATTTCGGGCTAAAACTGCAAAATACATGCTAGATTTTATTGTAATGCAAATAAACAAAGTTAACCGTGAAAAGGGCTATTTTCGGTACGTGTTTTTTTTCCTCTGGAGCTGCACTTTTTCGCACTAAGGAAACGAAACGGATTGAACCGTATCATTGATTTTCGGATGCCAGTGGGCCGGGGTTTGGGTACGTATGAACAAGAAACATAGCGGCTGAACTTCCCGTCGTGTTAGACGTTTTAGCGGACGACTTCAAAATGATTTTTTTTTTGAGAAGACGACGATGACTTTATCTTTCTGGCTGCTGCAGCATCCATATTTGCAATTTCTAATTTTAATCGAATCCTTGGATATTTTAAACGATAGCAACACTGCCAATGAAAACATCCATTGCAAGGAGGGACGTTCTATAAATCTGCCGCGATCTTTCAAAGCCCGGTTGTTCGAAGGCTGGATAACAGTATCCACCGGATAAATCGCTATCCATTTTACACGTGTCTGAAACACAAACCATGGCTCTCCAGTGGAATAAGGAATTAAGGAAGAATATTACCTTTTTTTCCTGAGAAATGTTTCCACACTGGATCATCGCCCGGTACGGATCCAGGGGAGGTTGAAATGGGGTGAATTTTCACGCCCTCCCCCCCCCCCCCCCTTTTCCTGAGCCCACCTTTTTTTCGTTTTTTTTTTTTTCTTTTTTCCTTATCCCTCAAATATTGAAGTAAAAATTTGTAGGGATACAGAAAAAAGAAAAAAAAAAAAAGAAAAAAGGGGGCTTCAGAAAAAGGGGGGGGGGGGAGGGGGTGAAAATTCCCCATTTCCACCGTCACCGTGATCAATCCAGGTACGGATCTCAGGTGGAGGTGAAATGGGTGAATTTTCACCCCTCCCCCCCCCGCCGCCCCTTTTTCCTGAGCCGCCCTTTTTCTTTCTTTTTTTTTTTTTCTTTTTCTCTTATCCCTCAAATTTTATTTCAATATTTTGAGGTGAAATAAGAAAAAAGAAAACAAAAAAAGAAAAAATGGGGGCTCAGAGAAAGGGGGGGGGGGTGAGGGGGTGAAAATTCACCCCCTTTCACCTCCCCTGGATCCGTTACCTGGACTGAGCCAGGGGGAACATTTTCAGGACAAAGGTAAGATCTTTCCTTAATTCCTTATCCACTGGATAGCATGGTTTGTTTTCAGACGCGTGTAAAATGGATAGCGATTTATCCGGTGGATACTGTTATCCAGCCTTCGAACAACCGGGCTTTGAAAGATCGCGGCAGATTTTATAGAACGTCCCTCCTTGCAATGGATGTTTTCATTGGCAGTGTTGCTATCGTTTAAAATATCCAAGGATTCGATTAAAATTAGAAATTGCAAATATGGATGCTGCAGCAGCCAGAAAGATAAAGTCATCGTCGTCTTCTCAAAAAAAAATCATTTTGAAAGTCGTCCGCTAAAACGTCTAACACGACGGGAAGTTCAGCCGCTATGTTTCTTGTTCATACGTACCCAAACCCCGGCCCACTGGCATCCGAAAATCAATGATACGGTTCAATCCGTTTCGTTTCCTTAGTGCGAAAAAGTGCAGCTCCAGAGGAAAAAAAACACGTACCGAAAATGGCCCTTTTC